>JANJGN010001830.1:0-104954 GCA_026770705.1 Isurus oxyrinchus | reverse complement strand
ATCTCTCTCACACACACACCCCTTCCCTCTCTTTCACACACACTCTCTCCCTCTCTCTCACACACACTCCCTCTTACACACACATTCTTCCTCTCTAACAGCCTCTCCCTCTCTCTTTCACACACTCTCCCTCTCTCACACACACTCTCCCTCTCTCACACACACTTCCCTCTCTCACACACACTCTCCCTCTCTCACACACTCTCTCCCTCTCTCACACACACTCTCCCTCTCTCACACACACTCTCCCTCTCTCAAACACACTCTCCCTCTCTCACACAAACTCTCCCTCTCTCTCACACAAACTCTCCCTCTCTCTCACACAAACTCTCCCTCTCTCTTCCGCACACTCACTCTCTCTCTCTCTCTCTCTCTCTCTCTCACAAACACACACCCTCTCTCTTTCACAAACTCTTTCTCTCTCAGTCTCTCTCCCACTCTCTCTCACACACACACTCTCCCTCTCACTTTCATACACACACTCACCCTGTCTCTCTCACACACTCTCCCTCTCTCGGACACACTCTCTCCCTCTCTCTCACACACACTCTCCCTCTCTCTCACACACACTCTCCCCCTCTCTCACACACACACTCTTCCTTTCTCACGCAGTCTCCCTTTCTCACACACTCTCCCTCTCTCACACATACTTTCCCTCTCTCACACACACTTTCCCTCTCTCACAGACACTCTCCCTCTCTCACACACAGTCTACCTCTCTCACACACACTATTTCTGTCACACACACAGCCCTTCCCTCTCTTTCACAGACATCATTCTCCCTCTCTCTCTCTCACACACACCCTCTCTCTTTCACACATACTCTCCCTGTCTCTCTCACAAAGACTCTCCCTCTCTCTCAAACACACACTCCTTCCCTCCCTTTCACACACACTCTTTCCATCTCTCTCACACACTTTCCCTCTCTCTCTTTCAGATGCACTCTCTCGCTCTCTCTCTCACACTCCCTCTCTCTTTCTCATACACTCTCCCTGTCTCTCTCACAAACACTTTCCCTCTCTCTCACACACTCTCCCTCTCTCTCTCAGAGACAGTTTCACCCTCTCTCTCTCACACTGCCTCTCTCTCTCACACACACTCGCGCTCTCTCTCAAAGACACTGTCCCTCTCTCTCACACTCCCTCTCACTTACTCACACACTCTCCCTCTCTCTCACACACACGTTCTCTCTCCCTCTCACACACTCTCCCCTCTCTCTGTCACACGAACTATCTCTCTCAGACACTCTCCCTCTCTCTCACACACACACTCCCACTCACACACCCTCTCTCTCTCAAACACATTCTCTCCCTCTCTCACACACACTCTCTCCATCTCTCTCTCACACACTCTCCATCTCTCTCTCACATGCACTCTCCCTCTCTCTCTCACACATATGCTCTCTCTGCCTCTCACACATGCTCCTGCTCTCTCACAAACATTCTCCCTCTCTCTCACACACACTCTCCCTTCTCTCACACACACTCACTCTCTCTCTCACACATACGCTCTCTATCTCCCTTACACGCTCTCAATCTCTCTCACAACACACTCTCCCTCTCTCACACACACTCTGCCTCTCTCACACACACTCTCGCTCTCTCACACACTCTCTCGCTCTCTCACACGCACTCTCCCTCTCTCTTTCACACACACTCTCGTTATCTCTCTCACACACACTCCGTCTCTTTCTCTAAGACAAAGTCTCCCCCTCTCTCTCTCTCACACACTCTCTCTCTTTCACACACATTCTTCCTCTCTCACACCCTCTCCCTCTCTCATTCACACACACTCTCTCTCTTACACACTCTCGCTCTCTCAGAAACACTCTCTCACACACCCTCTCTCTCTCAGACACACTCTCTCCCTCTCTCTCACACAGACTCACTCCATCTCTCTCTCTCTCTCTCACACTCTCCCTCTCTCTCTCTCACACACACTCTCCCTCTCTCTCTCACACTCCCTTTCTCTGACAAACTCTCTCCCTCTCTCATACACACTATCCCTCTCTCACACACACTCTGCGTCTCTCACACAAACTCACAATCTCTCTCACAAACACTCTCTCCCTCTCTCACAGACATACTCTCCCTCTCACTTTCACACACACACACTCACCCTGTCTCTCTCACACACTCTCCCTCTCTTTCACACAGACTCTCTCCCTATCTCTCACACACACTATCCCTTTCACACACACTCTCCCTTTCTCACACACACTTTCCCTCTCTCACACACACTTTCCCTCTCTCACAGACACTCTCCCTCTCTCACACACACTCTACCTCTCTCACACACACTATCTCTGTCACACAAACACCCCTTCCCTCTCTTTCACACACATTCTCTCCCTCTCTCTCACACACTTTCTCTCTCTCTGTCACACACTTTCCCTCGCTCTCTCACTCTCCCTCTCTCTCACACACACTCCCCCCTCTCTCTCACACATACTCTCCCTCTCTCACATATACTATCTCTCTCACACAAACACACACACTTCTACCCTATCTTTCACACTCACGCTCTCCCTCTCTCTCACAAACTTTCCCTCACTCTCTTTCAAACACACACTCTCCCTCTCTCTCACACACACTTACCCTCTCTCTTTCACACACTCTCTCTTTCTCTCTCACATTCTCACACTCTCTCTCACACACACTCTCCTTCCCTCTCTCACACACACTCTACCTCTCTCACACACACTATCTCTTTAAAACACACACCCCTTCCCTCTCTTTCACTCACACTCTCTCCCTCTCTCTCACACAGATTCCCTCTTACACACACATTCTTCCTCTCTAACACCCTCTCCCTCTCTCTTTCACACACTCTCCCTCTCTCACACACTCTCTCCCTCTCTCACACACACTCTCACCATCTCTCACACACACTCTCCTTCTCTCACACACACTCTCCCTCTCTCACACGCACTCTCCCTCTCTCACACACACTCTCCCTCTCTCACACACAATATCCCTCTCCCACACACACTCACCCTCTCTCACACATACTCTCCCTCTCTCACACACACTTCCCTCTCTCACACACTCTCCCTCTCTCACACACACTCTCCCTCTCTCACACACACTCTCCCTCTCTCAAACACACTCTCCCTCACTCACACAAACTCTCCCTCTCTCTCACACAAACTCTCCCTCTCTCTCACACAAACTCATTCACTCTCTCTCTCTCTCTCTCACACACACGCACACACACCCTCTCTCTTTCACAAACTCTTTCTCTCTCACACTCTCCCCCTCTCTCTATCACACACACACTCTCCCTTTCACTTTCACACACGCACACTCACCCTGTCTCTCGCACACACTCTCCCTCTCGGACACACACTCTCTCTTTCTCTCTCACACACTCCCTCTCTCTCTCTCACACACACACTCTCCTTCTCTCTCACACACACTCTCCCCCTCTCTCTCACACACACTCTCCCTGTCTCACACACACTCTCCTTCTCTCACAGACACTCTCCCTCTCTCACAGACACTCTCCCTCTCTCACACACACTCTAACTCTCTCACACACACTATCTCTGTCACACACACACCCCTTCCCTCTCTTTCACACACACGCTCTCCCTCTATCTCACAAACTTTCCCTCACTCTCTTTCAAACACACACTCTCCCTCTCTCTCACACACACTTACCCTCTCTCTTTCACACACACACTCTTTCTCTCTCACATTCTCACCCTCTCTCTCAAACACTCTCTCCTTCCATCTCTAACACACACTCTCCCTCTCACTTTCACATTCACACTCTCGCTATCTGTCTCACACACACTCCCTCTCTTTCTCTTAGACAACCTCTCCCCCTCTCTCACTCTCACACACACTCTCTCTTTCACACACCTTCTTCCTCTCTCACACACTTACCCTCTCTCTTTCACAGACACTTTCTCTCTCACACTCTCTCCCTCTCTGTCGCACACACTCCCCTCTCTCTCACACACACTCTCCCTTTCTCACACACTCTCCCTCTCTCACTCATACTTTCCCTCATTCACACACACTTTCCCTCTCTCACAGACACTCTGCCTCTCTCACACACACTCTACCTCTCTCACACACACTATCTCTGTCACACGCACACCCCTTCCCTCTCTTTCACAGACACATTGTCCCTCTCTCTCTCACACACACCCTCTCCCTTTCACACATACTCTCCCTGTCTCTCTCACAAAGACTCTCCCTCTCTCTCAAAACACACACTCCTTCCCTCCCTTTCACACACACTCTTTCCATCTCTCTCACACACTTTCCCTCTCTCTCTTTCAGATGCACTCTCTCGCTCTCTCTCTCTCACACTCCCTCTCTCTTTCTCATTCACTCTCCCTGTCTCTCTCACAAACACTTTCCCTCTCACTCACACAATCTCCCTCTCTCTCTCAGAGACAGTTTCACCCTCTCTCTCTCACACTGCCTCTCTCTCTCACACACACTCTCGCTCTCTCTCAAAGACACTGTCCCTCTCTCTCACACTCCCTCTCACTTACTCACACACTCTCCCTCTCTCTCACACACACGTTCTCTCTCCCTCTCACACACTCTCCCTCTCTCTGTCACACGCACTATCTCTCTCAGACACTCTCCCTCTCTCTCACACACACTCCCACACACACACCCTCTCTCTCTCAGACACATTCTCTCCCTCGCTCACACACGATCTCCATCTCTCTCTCACATGAACTCTCCCTCTCTCTCTCACACATATGCTCTCTCTGCCTCTCACACATGCTCCTGCTCTCTCACAAACAGTCTCCCTCTCTCTCACACACACTCTCCCTTCTCTCACACACACTCTCTCTCTCTCTCTCACACATACGCTCTCAATCTCTCTTACGCGCTCTCAATCTCTCTCACACACACTCTGCCTCTCTCACACACACTCCCGCTCTCTCACACACTCTCTCGCTCTCTCACACGCACTCACCCACCCTCTTTCACACACAGTCTCGTTATCTCTCTCTCACACACATTCCGTCTCTTTCTCTAAGACAAACTCTCCCCCTCTCTCTCTCTCACACACTCTCTCTCTTTCACACACATTCTTCCTCTCTCACACCCTCTCCCTCTCTCATTCACACACCATCTCTCTCTCACACACTCTCGCTCTCTCAGACACACTCACTCACAGACCCTCTCTCCCTCTCTCTCACACAGACTCTCTCCATCTCTCTCTCTCTCTCACACTCTCCCTCTCTCTCTCACACACACTCTCCCTCTCTCTCTCACATACACTCTCCCTCTCTCACACACACTCCCCCTCTCTCTCACACACACTCTCCCTTTCTCTGACAAACTCTCTCCCTCTCTCATACACACTAACCCTCTCTCACACACACTCTTCGTCACTCACACAAACTCTACCTCTCCCTCACACACACTCTCTCCCTCTCTCACAGACACACTCTCCCTCTCACTTTCACACACACACTCACCCTGTCTCTCTCACACACTCTCCCTCTCTTTCACACAGACACTCTCCCTATCTCTCACACACACAATCCCTTTCTCACACACTCTCCCTTTCTCACACACTCTCCCTTTCTCACACACACTATCCCTCTCTCACACACTCTCACTCTCTCACACACACTCTCCTTCTCTCACACACACTCTCCCTCTCTCACACACACTCTCCCTCTCTCACACACACTCTCCCTCTCTCACACACACTCTCCTTCTCTCACATACACTCTCCCTCTCTGACACATACTGTCCCTCTCTCTCACACACTTCCCTCTCTCACACACTCTCCCTCTCTCTCACACACTTCCCTCTCTCACACACTCTCTCTCATACTCACACACACTCTCCCTCTCTCTCACACACTCTCCCTCTCTCTCACACACTCTCCCTCTCTCACAGACCCTCTCCCTCTTTCACACACACTATCTCTCTCACACACACACCCCTTCCCTCTCTTTCACACACACTCTCTCCCTCTCTCTCACACACACTCCCTCTTACACACACATTCTTCCTCTCTAACAGCCTCTCCCTCTCTCTTTCACACACTCTCCCTCTCTCACACACACTCTCCCTCTCTCACACACACTTCCCTCTCTCACACACACTCTCCCTCTCTCACACACTCTCTCCCTCTCTCACACACACTCTCCCTCTCTCACACACACTCTCCCTCTCTCAAACACACTCTCCCTCTCTCACACAAACTCTCCCTCTCTCTCACACAAACTCTCCCTCTCTCTCACACAAACTCTCCCTCTCTCTTCCGCACACTCACTCTCTCTCTCTCTCTCTCTCTCTCTCACAAACACACACCCTCTCTCTTTCACAAACTCTTTCTCTCTCAGTCTCTCTCCCACTCTCTCTCACACACACACTCTCCCTCTCACTTTCATACACACACTCACCCTGTCTCTCTCACACACTCTCCCTCTCTCGGACACACTCTCTCCCTCTCTCTCACACACACTCTCCCTCTCTCTCACACACACTCTCCCCCTCTCTCACACACACACTCTTCCTTTCTCACACAGTCTCCCTTTCTCACACACTCTCCCTCTCTCACACATACTTTCCCTCTCTCACACACACTTTCCCTCTCTCACAGACACTCTCCCTCTCTCACACACAGTCTACCTCTCTCACACACACTATCTCTGTCACACACACACCCCTTCCCTCTCTTTAACAGACACCATTCTCCCTCTCTCTCTCTCACACACACCCTCTCTCTTTCACACATACTCTCCCTGTCTCTCTCACAAAGACTCTCCCTCTCTCTCAAACACACACTCCTTCCCTCCCTTTCACACACACTCTTTCCATCTCTCTCACACACTTTCCCTCTCTCTCTTTCAGATGCACTCTCTCGCTCTCTCTCTCACACTCCCTCTCTCTTTCTCATACACTCTCCCTGTCTCTCTCACAAACACTTTCCCTCTCTCTCACACACTCTCCCTCTCTCTCTCAGAGACAGTTTCACCCTCTCTCTCTCACACTGCCTCTCTCTCTCACACACACTCGCGCTCTCTCTCAAAGACACTGTCCCTCTCTCTCACACTCCCTCTCACTTACTCACACACTCTCCCTCTCTCTCACACACACGTTCTCTCTCCCTCTCACACACTCTCCCTCTCTCTGTCACACGAACTATCTCTCTCAGACACTCTCCCTCTCTCTCACACACACACTCCCACTCACACACCCTCTCTCTCTCAAACACATTCTCTCCCTCTCTCACACACACTCTCTCCATCTCTCTCTCACACACTCTCCATCTCTCTCTCACATGCACTCTCCCTCTCTCTCTCACACATATGCTCTCTCTGCCTCTCACACATGCTCCTGCTCTCTCACAAACATTCTCCCTCTCTCTCACACACACTCTCCCTTCTCTCACACACACTCACTCTCTCTCTCACACATACGCTCTCTATCTCCCTTACACGCTCTCAATCTCTCTCACAACACACTCTCCCTCTCTCACACACACTCTGCCTCTCTCACACACACTCTCGCTCTCTCACACACTCTCTCGCTCTCTCACACGCACTCTCCCTCTCTCTTTCACACACACTCTCGTTATCTCTCTCACACACACTCCGTCTCTTTCTCTAAGACAAAGTCTCCCCCTCTCTCTCTCTCACACACTCTCTCTCTTTCACACACATTCTTCCTCTCTCACACCCTCTCCCTCTCTCATTCACACACACTCTCTCTCTTACACACTCTCGCTCTCTCAGAAACACTCTCTCACACACCCTCTCTCTCTCAGACACACTCTCTCCCTCTCTCTCACACAGACTCACTCCATCTCTCTCTCTCTCTCTCTCGCACTCTCCCTCTCTCTCTCTCACACACACTCTCCCTCTCTCTCTCACACTCCCTTTCTCTGACAAACTCTCTCCCTCTCTCATACACACTATCCCTCTCTCACACACACTCTGCGTCTCTCACACAAACTCACAATCTCTCTCACAAACACTCTCTCCCTCTCTCACAGACATACTCTCCCTCTCACTTTCACACACACACACTCACCCTGTCTCTCTCACACACTCTCCCTCTCTTTCACACAGACTCTCTCCCTATCTCTCACACACACTATCCCTTTCACACACACTCTCCCTTTCTCACACACACTTTCCCTCTCTCACACACACTTTCCCTCTCTCACAGACACTCTCCCTCTCTCACACACACTCTACCTCTCTCACACACACTATCTCTGTCACACACACACCCCTTCCCTCTCTTTCACACACATTCTCTCTCTCTCTCTCACACACTTTCTCTCTCTCTCACACACACTTTCCCTCGCTCTCTCACTCTCCCTCTCTCTCACACACACTCCCCCTCTCCCTCACACACACTCTCCCTCTCACACACACACGATCTCTCTCACACAAAGACACACACTTCTACCCTCTCTTTCACACTCACGCTCTCCCTCTCTCTCACAAACTTTCCCTCACTCTCTTTCAAACACACACTCTCCCTCTCTCTCACACACACTTACCTGCCCTCTTTCACACACACTCTCTTTCTCTCTCACGTTCTCACACTCTCTCTCACACACACTATCTCTTTCACACACACACACCCCTTCCCTCTCTTTCACACACACTCTCTCCCTCTCTCTTACACACACTCCCTCTTACAAACACATTCTTCCTATCTAAAACCCTCTCCCTCTCTCTTTCACACACTCTCCCTCTCTCACACACACTCTCCCTCTCTCACACACACTCTCCCTCTCTCACACACACCCTCCCTCTCTCACACACACCCTCCCTCTCTCACACACACTCTCCCTCTCTCACACACACTCTCCCTCTCTCACACATACTGTCCCTCTCTCACACACTTCCCTCTCTCACACACTCTCCCTCTCTCACACACACTCTACCTCTCTCACACACACTATCTCTGTCACACACACACCCCTTCCCTCTCTTTCACACACATTCTCTCTCTCTCTCTCACACACTTTCTCTCTCTCTCACACACACTTTCCCTCGCTCACTCACTCTCCCTCTCTCTCACACACACTCCCCCTCTCCCTCACACACACTCTCCCTCTCACACACACACGATCTCTCTCACACAAAGACACACACTTCTACCCTCTCTTTCACACTCACGCTCTCCCTCTCTCTCACAAACTTTCCCTCACTCTCTTTCAAACACACACTCTCCCTCTCTCTCACACACACTTACCTGCTCTCTTTCACACACACTCTCTTTCTCTCTCACGTTCTCACACTCTCTCTCACAAACACTCTCCTCCCCTCTCTCACACACACTATCTCTTTCACACACACACACCCCTTCCCTCTCTTTCACACACACTCTCTCCCTCTCTCTTACACACACTCCCTCTTACAAACACATTCTTCCTATCTAAAACCCTCTCCCTCTCTCTTTCACACACTCTCCCTCTCTCACACACACTCTCCCTCTCTCACACACACTCTCCCTCTCTCACACACACACTCCCTGTCTCACACGCACCCTCCCTCTCTCACACGCACCCTCCCTCTCTCACACACACTCTCCCTCTCTCACACATACTCTCCCTCTCTCACACACACTTCCCTCTCTCACACCACTCTCCCTCGCCCCCTCACTCTCCCTCTCTCTCACACACACTCCCCCTCTCTCTCACACACAATCTCCCTCTCTCACACACACTATCTCTCTCACACAAACACACACACTTCTACCCTCTCTTTCACACTCACGCTCTCCCTCTCTCTCACAAACTTTCCCTCACTCTCTTTCAAACACACACTCTCCCTCTCTCTCACAAACACTTACCCTCTCTCTTTCACACACACTCTCTTTCTCTCTCACATTCTCACACTCTCTCTCACACACACTCTCTCCCTCTTTCTCACACAGACTCACTCCATCTCTCTCTCTCTCTCTCACACACACTCTCCCTCTCTCACACACACTCTCCCTCTCTCTCACACACACTCTCCCTTTCTCTGACAAACTCTCTCCCTCTCTCATACACACTATCCCTCTCTCACACACACTCTGCGTCTCTCACACAAACTCTCAATCTCTCTCACACACACTCTCTCCCTCTCTCACAGACACACTCTCCCTCTCACTTTCACACACACGCTCACCCTGTCTCTCTCACACACTCTCCCTCTCTTTCACACAGACTCTCTCCCTATCTCTCACACACACTATCCCTTTCTCACACACTCTCCCTTTCTCACACACACTTTCCCTCTCTCACACACACTTTCCCTCTCTCACAGACACTCTCCCTCTCTCACACACACTCTTCCTCTCTCACACACACTATCTCTGTCACACAAACACCCCTTCCCTCTCTTTCACACACATTCTCTCCCTCTCTCTCACACACTTTCTCTCTCTCTGTCACACACTTTCCCTCGCTCTCTCACTCTCCCTCTCTCTCACACACACTCCCCCTCTCTCTCACACATACTCTCCCTCTCTCACATACACTATCTCTCTCACACAAACACACACACTTCTACCCTATCTTTCACACTCACGCTCTCCCTCTCTCTCACAAACTTTCCCTCACTCTCTTTCAAACACAGACTCTCCCTCTCTCTCACACACACTTACCCTCTCTCTTTCACACACACTCTTTCTCTCTCACATTCTCACACTCTCTCTCACACACACTCTACCTCGCTCACACACACTCTCTCTTTCAAACACACACCCCTTCCCTCTCTTTCACACACACTCTCTCCCTCTCTCTCACACAGACTCCCTCTTACACACACATTCTTCCTCTCTAACACCCTCTCCCTCTCTCTTTCACACACTCTCCCTCTCTCACACACACTCTCCCTCTCTCACACACACTCTCCCTCTCTCACACACACTCTCCCTCTCTCACACACACCCTCCCTCTCTCACACACACTCTCCCTCTCTCACACATACTCTCCCTCTCTCACACACACTTCCCTCTCTCACACGCTCTCCCTCGCCCCCTCACTCTCCCTCTCTCTTACACACACTCCCCCTCTCTCTCACACACAATCTCCCTCTCTCACACACACTATCTCTCTCACACAAACACACACACTTCTACCCTCTCTTTCACACTCACGCTCTCCCTCTCTCTCACAAACTTTCCCTCATTCTCTTTCAAACACACACTCTCCCTCTCTCTCACAAACACTTACCCTCTCTCTCACACACAATCTCCCTCTCTCACACACACTATCTCTCTCACACAAACACACACACTTCTACCCTCTCTTTCACACTCACGCTCTCCCTTTCTCTCACAAACTTTCCCTCATTCTCTTTCAAACACACACTCACCCTCTCTCACACATACTCTCCCTCTCTCACACACACTTCCCTCTCTCACACACTCTCCCTCTCTCACACACACTCTCCCTCTCTCACACACACTCTCCCTCTCTCACACACACTCTCCCTCTCTCAAACACACTCTCCCTCTCTCAAACACACTCTCCCTCTCTCACACAAACTCTCCCTCTCTCTCACACAAACTCTCCCTCTCTCTCACACAAACTCATTCTCTCTCTCTCTCTCACACACGCATACACACCCTCTCTCTTTCACAAACTCTTTCTCTCTCACACTCTCTCCCTCTCTCTATCACACACACACTCTCCCTTTCACTTTCACACACGCACACTCACCCTGTCTCTCGCACACACTCTCCCTCTCGGACACACACTCTCTCTTTCTCTCTCACACACTCCCTCACTCTCACACACACACACTCTCCCTCTCTCTCTCACACACACTCTCCCCCTCTCTCTCACACACACTCTCCCTTTCTCACACACACTCTCCCTCTCTCAAAGACACTCTCCCTCTCTCACAGACACTCTCCCTCTCTCACACACACTCTACCTCTCTCACACACACTATCTCTGTCACACACATACCCCTTCCCTCTCTTTCACACACACGCTCTCCCTCTCTCTCACAAACTTTTCCTCACTCTCTTTCAAACACACACTCTCCCTCTCTCTCACACACACTTACCCTCTCTATTTCACACACACACTCTTTCTCTCTCACATTCTCACCCTCTCTCTCAAACACTCTCTCCTTCCCTCTCTAACACACACTCTCCCTCTCTCTCACACACACACTCTCGCTATCTGTCTCACACATACTCCCACTCTTTCTCTTAGACAACCTCTCCCCCTCTCTTACTCTCACACACACTCTCTCTTTCACACACCTTCTCCCTCTCTCACACCCTTACCCTCTCTCTTTCACAGACACTTTCTCTCTCACACTCTCTCCCTCTCTGTCGCACACACTCCCCTCTCTCTCACACACACTCTCCCTTTCTCACACACTCTCCCTCTCTCACACATACTTTCCCTCACTCACACACACTTTCCCTCTCTCACAGACACTCTCCCTCTCTCACACACACTCTACCTCTCTCACACACACTATCTCTGTCACACGCACACCCCTTCCCTCTCTTTCACAGACACATTGTCCCTCTCTCTCTCACACACACCCTCTCTCTTTCACACATACTCTCCCTGTCTCTCTCACAAAGACTCTCCCTCTCTCTCAAACACACACTCCTTCCCTCCCTTTCACACACACTCTTTCCATCTCTCTCACAAACTTTCCCTCTCTCTCTTTCAGATGCACTCTCTCTCTCTCTCTCTCACACTCCCTCTCTCTTTCTCATACACTCTCCCTGTCTCTCTCACAAACACTTTCCCTCTCTCTCACACACTCTCCCTCTCTCTCTCAGAGACAGTTTCACCCTCTCTCTCTCACACTGCCTCTCTCTCTCACACACACTCTTGCTCTCTCTCAAAGACACTGTCCCTCTCTCTCACACTCCCTCTCACTTACTCACACACTCTCCCTCTCTCTCACACACACGTTCTCTCTCCCTCTCACACACTCTCCCTCTCTCTGTCACACGCACTATCTCTCTCAGACACTCTCCCTCTCTCTCACACACACTCCCACTCACACACCCTCTCTCTCTCAGACACATTCTCTCCCTCTCTCACACACACTCTCTCCATCTCTCTCTCACACACTCTCCATCTCTCTCTCACATGCACTCTCCCTCTTTCTTTCACACATATGCTCTCTCTGCCTCTCACACATGCTCCTGCTCTCTCACAAACACTCTCCCTCTCTCTCACACACACTCTCCCTTCTCTCACACACACTCTCTCTCTCTCTCACACATACGCTCTCTCTCTCTCTTACGCGCTCTCAATCTCTCTCACACACACTCTGCCTCTCTCACACACACTCTCGCTCTCTCACACACACTCTCGCTCTCTCACACACACTCTCGCTCTCTCACACACACTCTCGCTCTCTCACACACACTCTCTCGCTCTCTCACACGCACTCTCCCTCTCTCTTTCACATACAGTCTCGTTATCTCCCTCACACACACTCCGTCTCTTTCTCTAAGACAAACTCTCCCCCTCTCTCCCTCTCTCACACACTCTCTCTCTTTCACACACATTCTTCCTCTCTCACACCCTCTCCCTCTCTCATTCACACACCATCTCTCTCTCACACACTCTCGCTCTCTCAGACACACTCACTCACAGACCCTCTCTCCCTCTCTCTCACACAGACTCTCTCCATCTCTCTCTCTCTCACACTCTCCCTCTCTCTCTCACACACACTCTCCCTCTCTCTCTCACACACACCTCTCCCTCTCTCACACACACTCCCCCTCTCTCTCACACACACTCTCCCTTTCTCTGACAAACTCTCTCCCTCTCTCATACACACTATCCCTATATCACACACACTCTGCGTCACTCACACAAACTCTCCCTCTCACTCACACACACTTCCTCCCTCTCTCACAGACACACTCTCCCTCTCACTTTCACATACACACTCACCCTGTCTCTCTCACACACTCTCCCTCTCTTTCACACAGACTCTCTCCCTATCCATCACACACACTCTCCCTTTCTCACACACTCTCCCTTTCTCACACACTCTCCCTTTCTCACACACTCTCCCTTTCTCACACGCACTTTCACTCTCTCACACACACTCTACCTCTCTCACACACACTCTAACTCTCTCACACTCACTATCTCTGTCACACAAACACCCCTTCCCTCTCTTTCACAAACATTCTCTCCCTCTCTCTCACACACTTTCTCTCTCTCTCTCTCACACACTTTCCCTCGCTCTCTCACTCTCCCTCTCTCTCACACACTCTCCCCCTCTCCCTCACACACACTCTCCCTCTCTCACACACACTATCTCTCTCACACAAACACACACACCACTTCTACCCTATCTTTCACACTCACACTCTCCCTCTCGCTCACAAACTTTCCCTCACTCTCTTTCAAACACACACTCTCCCTCTCTCTCACACACACTTACCCTCTCTCTTTTACACACACTCTCTTTCTCTCTCACATTCTCACACTCTCTCTCACACACACTCTCCTTCCCTCTCTCACACACACTCTACCTCTCTCACACACACTATCTCTTTCACACACACACCCCTTCCCTCTCTTTCACAAACACTCTCTCCCTCTCTCTTACACACACTCCCTCTTACACACACATTCTTCCTCTCTAACACCCTCTCCCTCTCACTTTCACACACTCTCCCTCTCTCACACACACTCTCCCTCTCTCACACACACTCTCCCTCTCTCACACACACTCTATCTCTCTCACACACACTCTCCCTCTCTCACACACACCCTCCCTCTCTCACACACACCCTCCCTCTCTCACACATACTCTCCCTCTCTCACACATACTCTCCCTCTCTCACACACTCTTCCCTCTCTCACACACTCTCCCTCTCTCACACACACTCTCCATCTCTCAAACACCCTCTCCCTCTCTCTCACAAACTCTCCCTCTCTCTCACACAAACTCTCCCTCTCTCTCACACAAACTCATTCTCTCTCTCCCTCGCACACACACGCACACACACCCTCTCTCTTTCACAAACTCTTTCTCTCTCACACTCTCTCCCTCTCTCTATCACACACACACTCTCCCTTTCACTTTCACACACACACACTCACCCTGTCTCTCGCACATACTCTCCCTCTCGGACACACACTCTCTCTTTCTCTCTCACACACTCCCTCTCTCACACACACACTCTCCCTCTCTCTTACACACACTCTCCCCCTCTCTCTCTTACACACACTCTCCCCCTCTCTCTCACACACACTCTCCCTTTCTCACACACACACTCTCCCTTTCTCACACACACTCTCCCTCTCTCACAGACACTCTCCCTCTCTCACACACACTCTACCTCTCACACTATCTCTGTCACACACATACCCCTTCCCTCTCTTTCACACACACGCTCTCCCTCTCTCTCACAAACTTTCCCTCACTCTCTTTCACACACACTCTCCCTCTCTCTCACATTCTCACCCTCTCTCTCAAACACTCTCTCCTTCCCACTCTAACACACACTCTCCCTCTCTCTTTCACACACACACTCTCGCTATCTCTCTCACACACACTCCCTCTCTTTCTCTTAGACAACCTCTCCCCCTCTCTCACTCTCACACACACTCTCTCTTTCACACACCTTCTTCCTCTCTCACACCCTTACCCTCTCTCTTTCACACACACTTCTCTCTCACACTCTCTCCCTCTCTCTCACATACACTCCCCTCTCTCTCACACATACACTCTCTCTTTCTCATACGTTCTCTCTCTCTCTCATCCACTCTCCCTCTCTCTCACACTCTCCGTCTCCCTCTCTCACACACACTGTCCCTCTCTCTTTCACACACACACTCTCGCTATCTCTCTCACACACACTCACTCTCTTTCCCTTAGACAAACTCTCGCCCTCTCTCTCTCACACACACTCTCACTCTCAGACACACTCTCACCTCACACACCCTCTCTCTCTCAGACACACTCTCTCCCTCTCTCTCACACACCGCACACACTCTCACCGTCTCTCTCACACACACTGTCCCTCTGTCTCACACATACTCTCTCCCTCTTTCTCTCACACACACACTCTCCCTCTCACTTTCAAACACACACTCACCCTTTCTCTCTCACACACTCTCCCTCTCTCTCCCTCGGACACACTCTCTCCGTCTCTCTCTCTCACAGTCCCTCTCTCTCTCACACTCCCTCTCTCTCACACACAAACTCTCCCTCTCTCTCACACACTCGATCTCCCTGTCTCTGACAAAATCTCCCTATCTCACACACACTCTCCCTCTTTCACACACTCTCTCCCTCTCTCACACACTCTCTCCCATTCTCACACACACTCTCCCTCTCTCTCACACACTCTCCCTCTCTCTCACACACTCTTCCTCTCTCACAGACCCTCTTCCTCTCTCTCACACACTATCTCTCTCACACACACACCCCTTCCCTCTCTTTCACACACACTTTCTCCCTCTCTCTCACACACACTCCCTCTTACACACACATTCTTCTTCTCTAACACCCTCTCCCTCTCTCTTTCACACACTCTCCCTCTCACACAGACACTCTCCCTCTCTCACACGCACTTCCCCCTCTCACACACACTCTCCCTCTCTCACACACACTCTCCACCTCTCAAACACACTCTCCCTCTCTCACACAAATTCTCCCTCTCTCTACCGCACACTCACACTCTCTCTCTCTCACACACACACACACACACCCTCTCTCTTTCACAAACTCTTTCTCGCTCACACTCTCTCCCACTCTCTCTCACACACACACTCTCCCTCTCACTTTCACACACACACTCACCCTGTTTCTCTCACACACTCTCCCTCTCTCGGACACACTCTCTCCCTTTCTCTCACACACTCTCACCCCCTTCTCTCACACACACTCTCCCTTTCTCACACACTCTCCCTTTCTCACACACACTTTCCCTCTCTCTCACACACTTTCCCTCTCTCACACGCACTTTCCCTCTCTCACAGACACTCTCCCTCTCTCACACACACTATTTCTGTCATACACACACCCCTTCCCTCTCTTTCACAGACACATTCTCCCTCTCTCTCTCACACACACCCTCTCTCTTTCACACATACTCTCCCTGTCTCTCTCACAAAGACTCTCCCTCTCTCTCAAACACACACTCCTTCCCTCCTTTTCACACACACTCTTTCCATCTCTCTCACACACTTTCCCTCTCTCTCTTTCAGATGTACTCTCTCTCTCTCTCTCTATCACACTCCCTCTCTCTTTTTCATACACTCTCCCTGTCTCTCTCACAAACACTTTCCCTCTCTCTCACACACTCTCCCTCTCTCTCTCAGAGACAGTTTCACCCTCTCTCTCTCACACTGCCTCTCTCTCTCACACACACTCTCACACTCTCTCAAAGACACTGTCCCTCTCTCTCACACTCCCTCTCACTTACTCACACACTCTCCCTCTCTCTCACACACACATTCTCTCTCCCTCTCACACACTCTCCCTCTCTCTGTCACACGCACTATCTCTCTCAGACACTCTCCCTCTCTCTCACACACACACTCCCACTCACACACCCTCTCTCTCTCAGACACATTCTCTCCCTCTCTCACACACACTCTCTCCATCTCTCTCTCACACACTCTCCATCTCTCTCTCACATGCACTCTCCCTCTCTCTCTCACACATATGCTCTCTCTGCCTCTCACACATGCTCCTGCTCTCTCACAAACACTCTCCCTCTCTCTCACACACACTCTCCCTTCTCTCACACACACTCTCTCTCTCTCTCACACATACGCTCTCTCTCTCTCTTACGCGCTCTCAATCTCTCTCACACACACTCTGCCTCTCTCACACACACTCTGCCACTCTCACACACACTCTCGCTCTCTCACACACACTCTCGCTCTCTCACACACACTCTCGCTCTCTCACACACACTCTCGCTCTCTCACACACACTCTCGCTCTCTCACACACTCTCTCGCTCTCTCACACGCACTCTCCCTCTCTCTTTCACATACAGTCTCGTTATCTCTCTCACACACACTCCGTCTCTTTCTCTAAGACAAACTCTCCCCCTCTCTCACACACTCTCTCTCTTTCACACACATTCTTCCTCTCTCACACCCTCTCCCTCTCTCATTCACACACCATCTCTCTCTCACACACTCTCGCTCTCTCAGACACACTCACTCACAGACCCTCTCTCCCTCTCTCTCACACAGACTCTCTCCATCTCTCTCTCTCTCTCACACTCTCCCTCTCTCTCTCACACACACTCTCCCTCTCTCTCTCACACACACTCTCCCTCTCTCACACACACTCCCCCTCTCTCTCACACACACTCTCCCTTTCTCTGACAAACTCTCTCCCTCTCTCATACACACTATCCCTATATCACACACACTCTGCGTCACTCACACAAACTCTCCCTCTCTCTCACACACACTTCCTCCCTCTCTCACAGACGCACTCTCCCTCTCACTTTCACATACACACTCACCCTGTCTCTCTCACACACTCTCCCTCTCTTTCACACAGACTCTCTCCCTATCTCTCACACACACTCTCCCTTTCTCACACACTCTCCCTTTCTCACACACTCTCCCTTTCTCACACGCACTTTCCCTCTCTCACACACACTCTCCCTCTCTCACACACACTCTTCCTCTCTCACACACACTATCTCTGTCACACAAACACCCCTTCCCTCTCTTTCACAAACATTCTCTCCCTCTCTCTCACACACTTTCTCTCTCTCTCTCTCACACACTTCCCCTCGCTCTCTCACTCTCCCTCTCTCTCACACACTCTCCCCCTCTCCCTCACACACACTCTCCCTCTCTCACACACACTATCTCTCTCACACAAACACACACACTTCTACCCTATCTTTCACACTCACGCTCTCCCTCTCGCTCACAAACTTTCCCTCACTCTCTTTCAAACACACACTCTCCCTCTCTCTCACACACACTTACCCTCTCTCTTTTACACACACTCTCTTTCTCTCGCACATTCTCACACTCTCTCTCACACACACTCTCCTTCCCTCTCTCACACACACTCTACCTCTCTCACACACACTATCTCTTTCACACACACACCCCTTCCCTCTCTTTCACAAACACTCTCTCCCTCTCTCTTACACACACTCCCTCTTACACACACATTCTTCCTCTCTAACACCCTCTCCCTCTCTCTTTCACACACTCTCCCTCTCTCACACACACTCTCCCTCTCTCACACACACTCTCCCTCTCTCACACACACTCTCCCTCTCTCACACACACCCTCCCTCTCTCACACACACCCTCCCTCTCTCACACATACTCTCCCTCTCTCACACATACTCTCCCTCTCTCACACACACTTCCCTCTCTCACACACTCTCCCTCTCTCACACACACTCTCCATCTCTCAAACACACTCTCCCTCTCTCACACAAACTCTCCCCCTCTCTTACACAAACTCTCCCTCTCTCTCACACAAACTCATTCTCTCTCTCTCTCGCACACACACGCACACACACCCTCTCTCTTTCACAAACTCTTTCTCTCTCACACTCTCTCCCTCTCTCTATCACACACACACTCTCCCTTTCACTTTCACACACACACACTCACCCTGTCTCTCGCACACACTCTCCCTCTCGGACACACACTCTCTCTTTCTCTCTCACACACTCCCTCTCTCACACACACACTCTCCCTCTCTCTTACACACACTCTCCCCCTCTCTCTCACACACACACTCTCCCTTTCTCACACACACACTCTCCCTTTCTCACACACACTCTCCCTCTCTCACAGACACTCTCCCTCTCTCACAGACACTCTCCCTCTCTCACACACACTCTACCTCTCACACTATCTCTGTCACACACACACCCCTTCCCTCTCTTTCACACACACGCTCTCCCTCTCTCTCACAAACTTTCCCTCACTCTCTTTCACACACACTCTCCCTCTCTCTCACATTCTCACCCTCTCTCTCAAACACTCTCTCCTTCCCACTCTAACACACACTCTCCCTCTCTCTTTCACACACACACTCTCGCTATCTCTCTCACACACACTCCCTCTCTTTCTCTTAGACAACCTCTCCCCCTCTCTCACTCTCACACACACTCTCTCTTTCACACACCTTCTTCCTCTCTCACACACTTACCCTCTCTCTTTCACACACACTTTCTCTCTCACACTCTCTCCCTCTCTCTCGCACACACTTACCTGCTCTCTTTCACACACACTCTCTTTCTCTCTCACGTTCTCACACTCTCTCTCACACACACTCTCCTCCCCTCTCTCACACACATTATCTCTTTCACACACACACACCCCTTCCCTCTCTTTCACACACACTCTCTCCCTCTCTCTTACACACACTCCCTCTTACAAACACATTCTTCCTATCTAAAACCCTCTCCCTCTCTCTTTCACACACTCTCCCTCTCTCACACACACTCTCCCTCTCTCACACACACTCTCCCTCTCTCACACACACACTCCCTGTCTCACACACACTCTCCCTCTCTCACACGCACCCTCCCTCTCTCACACACACCCTCCCTCTCTCACACACACTCTCCCTCTCTCACACATACTCTCCCTCTCTCACACACACTTCCCTCTCTCACACACTCTCCCTCGCCTCCTCACTCTCCCTCTCTCTCACACACACTCCCCCTCTCTCTCACACACAATCTCCCTCTCTCACACACACTATCTCTCTCACACAATCACACACACTTCTACCCTCTCTTTCACACTCACGCTCTCCCTCTCTCTCACAAACTTTCCCTCACTCTCTTTCAAACACACACTCTCCCTCTCTCTCACAAACACTTACCCTCTCTCTTTCACACACACTCTCTTTCTCTCTCACATTCTCTCACTCTCTCTCACACACACTCTCTCCCTCTTTCTCACACAGACTCACTCCATCTCTCTCTCTCTCTCTCTCTCACACACACTCTCCCTCTCTCACACACACTCTCCCTCTCTCTCACACACACTCTCCCTTTCTCTGACAAACTCTCTCCCTCTCTCATACACACTATCCCTCTCTCACACACACTCTGCGTCTCTCACACAAACTCTCATTCTCTCTCACACACACTCTCTCCCTCTCTCACAGACACACTCTCCCTCTCACTTTCACACACACACTCACCCTGTCTCTCTCACACACTCTCCCTCTCTTTCACACAGACTCTCTCCCTATCTCTCACACACACAATCCCTTTCTCACACACTCTCCCTTTCTCACACACACTTTCCCTCTCTCACACACACTTTCCCTCTCTCACAGACACTCTCCCTCTCTCACACACACTCTTCCTCTCTCACACACACTATCTCTGTCACACAAACACCCCTTCCCTCTCTTTCACACACATTCTCTCCCTCTCTCTCACACACTTTCTCTCTCTCTGTCACACACTTTCCCTCGCTCTCTCACTCTCCCTCTCTCTCACACACGCTCCCCCTCTCTCTCACACATACTCTGCCTCTCTCACATACACTATCTCTCTCACACAAACACACACACTTCTACCCTATCTTTCACACTCACGCTCTCCCTCTCTCTCACAAACTTTCCCTCACTCTCTTTCAAACACACACTCTCCCTCTCTCTCACACACACTTACCCTCTCTCTCACACATACGCTCTCTCTCTCTTTTACGCGCTCTCAATCTCTCTCACACACACTCTGCCTCTCTCACACACACTCTGCCTCTCTCACACACACTCTCGCTCTCTCACACACACTCTCGCTCTCTCACACACACTCTCGCTCTCTCACACACACTCTCGCTCTCTCACACACTCTCTCGCTCTCTCACACGCACTCTCCCTCTCTCTTTCACATACAGTCTCGTTATCTCTCTCACACACACTCCGTCTCTTTCTCTAAGACAAACTCTCCCCCTCTCTCCCTCTCTCACACACTCTCTCTCTCTTTCACACACATTCTTCCTCTCTCACACCCTCTCCCTCTCTCATTCACACACCATCTCTCTCTCACACACTCTCGCTCTCTCAGACACACTCACTCACAGACCCTCTCTCCCTCTCTCTCACACAGACTCTCTCCATCTCTCTCTCTCTCACACTCTCCCTCTCTCTCGCACACACACTCTCCCTCTCTCTCTCACACACACTCTCCCTCTCTCACACACACTCCCCCTCTCTCTCACACACACTCTCCCTTTCTCTGACAAACTCTCTCCCTCTCTCATACACACTATCCCAATATCACACACACTCTGCGTCACTCACACAAACTCTCCCTCTCTCTCACACACACTTCCTCCCTCTCTCACAGACGCACTCTCCCTCTCACTTTCACATACACACTCACCCTGTCTCTCTCACACACTCTCCCTCTCTTTCACACAGACTCTCTCCCTATCCATCACACACACTCTCCCTTTCTCACACACTCTCCCTTTCTCACACACTCTTCCTTTCTCACATGCACTTTCCCTCTCTCACACACACTCTACCTCTCTCACACACACTATCTCTGTCACACAAACACCCCTTCCCTCTCTTTCACAAACATTCTCTCCCTCTCTCTCACACACTTTCTCTCTCTCTCTCTCACACACTTTCCCTCGCTCTCTCACTCTCCCTCTCTCTCACACACTCTCCCCCTCGCCCTCACACACACTCTCCCTCTCTCACACACACTATCTCTCTCACACAAACACACACACTTCTACCCTATCTTTCACACTCACGCTCTCCCTCTCGCTCACAAACTTTCCCTCACTCTCTTTCAAACACACACTCTCCCTCTCTCTCACACACACTTACCCTCTCTCTTTTACACACACTCTCTTTCTCTCTCACATTCTCACACTCTCTCTCACACACACTCTCCTTCCCTCTCTCACACAGACTCTACCTCTCTCACACACACTATCTCTTTCACACACACACCCCTTCCCTCTCTTTCACAAACACTCTCTCCCTCTCTCTTACACACACTCCCTCTTACACACACATTCTTCCTCTCTAACACCCTCTCCGTCTCTCTTTCACACACTCTCCCTCTCTCACACACACTCTCCCTCTCTCACACACACTCTCCCTCTCTCACACACACTCTCCCTCTCTCACACACACCCTCCCTCTCTCACACACACCCTCCCTCTCTCACACATACTCTCCCTCTCTCACACATACTCTCCCTCTCTCACACATACTCTCCCTCTCTCACACACACTTCCCTCTCTCACACACTCTCCCTCTCTCACACACACTCTCCATCTCTCAAACACACTCTCCCTCTCTCTCACAAACTCTCCCTCTCTCTCACACAAACTCATTCTCTCTCTCTCTCGCACACACACGCACACACACCCTCTCTCTTTCACAAACTCTTTCTCTCTCACACTCTCTCCCTCTCTCTATCACACACACACTCTCCCTTTCACTTTCACACACACACACTCACCCTGTCTCTCGCACACACTCTCCCTCTCGGACACACACTCTCTCTTTCTCTCTCACACACTCCCTCTCTCACACACACACTCTCCCTCTCTCTTACACACACTCTCCCCCTCTCTCTCACACACACACTCTCCCTTTCTCACACACACACTCTCCCTTTCTCACACACACTCTCCCTCTCTCACAGACACTCTCCCTCTCTCACAGACACTCTCCCTCTCTCACACACACTCTACCTCTCACACTATCTCTGTCACACACACACCCCTTCCCTCTCTTTCACACACATGCTCTCCCTCTCTCTCACAAACTTTCCCTCACTCTCTTTCACACACACTCTCCCTCTCTCTCACATTCTCACCCTCTCTCTCAAACACTCTCTCCTTCCCACTCTAACACACACTCTCCCTCTCTCTTTCACACACACACTCTCGCTATCTCTCTCACACACACTCCCTCTCTTCCTCTTAGACAACCTCTCCCTCTCTCTCACTCTCACACACACTCTCTCTTTCACACACCTTCTTCCTCTCTCACACCCTTACCCTCTCTCTTTCACACACACTTTCTCTCTCACACTCTCTCCCTCTCTCTCGCACACACTCCCCTCTCTCTCACACATACACTCTCTCTTTCTCATACGTTCTCTCTCTCTCTCATCCACTCTCCCTCTCTCTCACACTCTCCGTCTCCCTCTCTCACACACACTGTCCCTCTCTCTTTCACACACACACTCTCGCTATCTCTCTCACACACACTCCCTCTCTTTCCCTTAGACAAACTCTCGCCCTCTCTCTCTCACACACACTGTCTCTTTCACACACATTCTTCCTCTCTCAAACCCTCTCCCTCTCTCTGTCACACACACTTTCTCTCTCACACACTCTCACTCTCACTCTCAGACACACTCTCACTCACACACCCTCTCTCTCTCAGACACACTCTCTCCCTCTCTCTCACACACCGCACACACTCTCACCGTCTCTCTCACACACACTGTCCCTCTGTCTCACACATACTCTCTCCCTCTTTCTCTCACACACACACTCTCCCTCTCACTTTCAAACACACACTCACCCTTTCTCTCTCACACACTCTCCCTCTCTCTCCCTCGGACACACTCTCTCCATCTCTCTCTCTCACAGTCCCTCTCTCTCTCACACTCCCTCTCTCTCACACACTCGATCTCCCTGTCTCTGACAAAATCTCCCTATCTCACACACACTCTCCCTCTTTCACACACTCTCTCCCTCTCTCACACACACTCTCCCATTCTCACACACACACTCCCTCTCTCTCACACACTCTCCCTCTCTCTCACACACTCTCCCTCTCTCACAGACCCTCTTCCTCTCTCACACACACTATCTCTCTCACACACACACCCCTTCCCTCTCTTTCACACACACTCTCTCCCTCTCTCTCACACACACTCCCTCTTACACACACATTCTTCCTCTCTAACACCCTCTCCCTCTCTCTTTCACACACTCTCCCTCTCTCACAGACACTCTCCCTCTCTCACACGCACTTCCCCCTCTCACACACACTCTCCCTCTCTCACACACACTCTCCACCTCTCAAACACACTCTCCCTCTCTCACACAAACTCTCCTTCTCTCTACCGCACACTCACTCTCTCTCTCTCTCTCACACACACACACACCCTCTCTCTTTCACAAACTCTTTCTCTCTCACACTCTCTCCCACTCTCTCTCACACACACACTCTCCCTCTCACTTTCACACACACACACTCACCCTGTTTCTCTCACACAC
Source organism: Isurus oxyrinchus (assembly GCA_026770705.1). NCBI lineage: Eukaryota > Metazoa > Chordata > Chondrichthyes > Lamniformes > Lamnidae > Isurus > Isurus oxyrinchus. The sequence continues at coordinate 79,770 of JANJGN010001830.1, read as the reverse complement.
TCTCCCTCTCTCGGACACACTCTCTCCCTTTCTCTCACACACACTCTCCCTCTCTCTCACACGCACTCTCCCCTTTCTCTCACACACAGTCTCCCTTTCTCACACACTCTCCCTTTCTCACACACACTTTCCCTCTCTCTCACACACTTTCCCTCTCTCACACGCACTTTTCCTCTCTCACAGACACTCTCCCTCTCTCACACGCACTATTTCTGTCATACACACACCCCTTCCCTCTCTTTCACAGACACATTCTCCTTCTCTCTCACACACACCCTCTCTCTTTCACACATACTCTCCCTGTCTCTCTCACAAAGACTTTCCCTCTCTCTCAAACACACACTCCTTCCCTCCCTTTCACACACACTCTTTCCATCTCTCTCACACACTTTCCCTCTCTCTCTTTCAGATGCACTCTCTCGCTCTCTCTCTCTCACACTCCTTCTCTCTTTCTCATACACTCTCCCTGTCTCTCTCACAAACACTTTCCTTCTCTCTCACACAATCTCCCTCTCTCTCTCAGAGACAGTTTCACCCTCTCTCTCTCACACTGCCTCTCTCTCTCACACACACTCTCGCTCTCTCTCAAAGACACTGTCCCTCTCTCTCACACTCCCTCCCACTTACTCTCACACTCTCCCTCTCTCTCACACACACGTTCTCTCTCCCTCTCACACACTCTCCCTCTCTCTGTCACACGCACTATCTCTCTCAGACACTCTCCCTCTCTCTCACACACACACTCCCACTCACACTCCCTCTCTCTCTCAGACACATTCTCTCCCTCTCTCACACACACTCTCCATCTCTCTCTCACACACTCTCCATCTCTCTCTCACATGCACTCTCCCTCTCTCTCTCACACATATGGTCTCTCTGCCTCTCACACATGCTCCTGCTCTCTCACAAACACTCTCCCTCTCTCTCACACACACTCTCCCTTCTCTCACACACACTCCCTCCCTCTCTCACACACGCTCTGCCTCAGACACACACACTCACTTCTTCCCTCTCTCACGCAGAATCTCCCACTCTTTCACATACACTCTCTCGCTCTCTCACACACACTTTCCCTCTCTCTCTTTCAGACACCCTGTCTCCATCTCCCTCTCGCAAACTCCCTCTCTCTTTCACATACACTCTCCCTCTCTCTCACACACACGCTCTCCCTCTCTCTCACAAACTCTCTCCCTCTCTCACATACACGCCACCTCTCTCACACACATTCTCCCTCTCTCACACACACTCTCCCTTTCTCCAGACACTCTCCCTCTCTCACACACACTCTCAATCTATCACACACTATCTCTCTCACATATACACTTCTTCCCTCTCTTTCATACGCACTCGCTACTTCTCTCTCAAACACATTCGCTCTCTCTCTTTCAGACACACTTTCTCCCTCTCTCTCTCTCAAACTCCCTCTCTCTCTCTCAAACTCCCTCTCTCTTTCAAACACCGTTTCCCTCTCTGTCTCACCACACACTCTCAGTATCTGCCCCTCACACACACCCTCCCTCTTCCTGACACAATCTCGCTGTCAGACACACACACACTTCTTCTCTCTCATACACACTCTCCCTCTCTCACACATAAACTCTTTCACTATCAGACACACTCTCTCCCTCTCTCACACACACTATCCCTCTCTCACACACACTATCCCTCTCTCACACACACTATCCCTCACTCACACACACTCTCCCTCTCTCTTTCACACACACACTCTCGCTATCTCTCTCACATGCACTCCCTCTCTTTCTCTTAAACAAACTCTGCCCCTCTCTCTCTCGCACACTCAATCTCTCTTTCACGCACATTCTTCCTCTCTCACACCCTCTCCCTCTCTCATTCACACACAATCTCTCTCTCACACACTATCCCTCTCTCTCAGACACACTCTCACTCACACATGCTCTCTCTCTCAGACACTCTCCCTCCCTCTCTATCAAACACACTCTCGCCCTCTCTCTCACACACACTCTCTCCCTCTCTCTCACACACAAACTACCTCTTTCTCTCACACACACTCTCCCTCTCTCTCTCACACATATGCTCTCACCCACTTTCACACACTCTCCCTCAATCTCACACACTCTCTCCCTCTCTCGCACACACAAACTCTCTCTCCCTCTCTGTCTTTCATAAACACCCACTCACTCACACCCCACACTCTCTCCCTCTCTGGCACAGACACTTTCTATCAAACACACACTCTGTCCCTCTCTCACAGACACAAACTCTCTCTCCCTCTCTGTCTCTCAAAAATACTCACTTACCCACACACACACTCCCTCTCTCTCACCCACACTCTCCCTCTCTCTCACAGACACTCTCCCTCTATCTCACACAAACTCTCCCTCACTCACACACACTCTCCCTCTCTCTTTCACACACACACTCTCGCTATCTCTCTCACATGCACTCCCCTCTCTTTCTCTTAAACAAACTCTGCCCCTCTCTCTCTCGCACACTCAATCTCTCTTTCACGCACATTCTTCCTCTCTCACACCCTCTCCCTCTCTCATTCACACACAATCTCTCTCTCACACACTATCCCTCTCTCTCAGACACACTCTCACTCACACATGCTCTCTCTCTCAGACACTCTCCCTCCCTCTCTATCAAACACACTCTCGCCCTCTCTCTCACACACACTCTCTCCCTCTCTCTCACACACAAACTACCTCTTTCTCTCACACACACTCTCCCTCTCTCTCTCACACATATGCTCTCACCCACTTTCACACACTCTCCCTCAATCTCACACACTCTCTCCCTCTCTCGCACACACAAACTCTCTCTCCCTCTCTGTCTTTCATAAACACCCACTCACTCACACCCACACTCTCTCCCTCTCTGGCACAGACACTTTCTATCAAACACACACTCTGTCCCTCTCTCACAGACACAAACTCTCTCTCCCTCTCTGTCTCTCAAAAATACTCACTTACCCACACACACACTCCCCTCTCTCTCACCCACACTCTCCCTCTCTCTCACAGACACTCTCCCTCTATCTCACACAAACTCTCCCTCTCTCACACACACTCTCCCTATCTCACACATACTCTCCCTCTCTCACACACACTATCTCTCTCAACTACCACACTCCTTCCCTCTGTTTTCACACACACTCTCTCCCTCTCCTCTCACACACTTTCCCTCTCTCTCTTTCACACACTTTCCCTCGCTCTCTCACTCTCCCTCTCTCTCACACACTCTCCCCCTCTCTCTCACACACACTATCTCTCTCACACAAACACACATACTTCTACCCTCTCTTTCACAAACACGCTCTCCCTCTCTCTCACAAACTTTCCCTCACTCTCTTTCAAACACACACCTCTCCCTCTCTCTCACACACACTTACCCTCTCTCTTTCACACACACTATCTTTCTCTCTCACATTCTCATATTCTCTCTCACACACACTCTCCTTCCCTCTCTCACACACACTCTACCTCTCTCACACACACTATCTCTTTCATACACACACCCCTTCCCTCTCTTTCACGAACACTCTCTCCCTCTCTCTTACACACACTCCCTCTTACACACACATTCTTCCTCTCTAACACCCTCTCCCTCTCTCTTTCACACAATCTCCCTCTCTCACACACACTCTCCCTCTCTCACACACACTCTCCCTCTCTCACACACACTCTCCCCTCTCTCACACATACTCTCCCTCTCTCACCACACACTTCCCTCTCTCACACACACTCTCCCTCTCTCACACATACCTCTCCCTCTCTCACACACACTTCCCTCTCTCACACACCTCTCCCTCTCTCACACACACTCTCCATCTCTCTCACACAAACTCATTCTCTCTCTCTCTCGCACACACACGCACACACACCCTCTCTCTTTCACAAACTCTTTCTCTCTCACACTCTCTCCCTCTCTCTATCACACACACACTCTCCCTTTCACTTTCACACACACACACTCACCCTGTCTCTCGCACACAGTCTCCCTCTAGGACACACACTCTCTCTTTCTCTCTCACACACTCCCTCTCTCACACACACACTCTCCCTCTCTCTTACACACACTCTCCCCCTCTCTCTCACACACACTCTCCCTTCTCACACACACTCTCCCTTTCTCACACACACTCTCCCTTTCTCACAGACACTCTCCCTCTCTCACACACACTCTCCCTCTCTCACACACACTATCTCTGTCACACACACACCCCTTCCCTCTCTTTCACACACACTCTCTCCCTCTCTCTCACAAACTTTCCCTCACTCTCTTTCACACACACTCTCCCTCTCTCTCACATTCTCACCCTCTCTCTCAAACACACTCTCCTTCCCTCTCTAACACACACTCTCCCTCTCTCTTTCACACACACACTCTCGCTATCTCTCTCACACCACACTCCCTCTCTTTCTCTTAGACAACCTCTCCCCCCTCTCTCACTCTCACACACACTCTCTCTTTCACACACCTTCTTCCTCTCTCACACCCTTACCCTCTCTCTTTCACACACACTTTCTCTCTCACACTCTCTCCCCTCTCTCTTGCACACACTCCCCTCTCTCTCACACATACGCTCTCTCTCTCTCTCTCATACGTTCTCCGTCTCTCTCATCCACTCTCCCTCTCTCTCACACTCTCCGTCTCCCTCTCTCACACACACTGTCCCTCTCTCTTTCACACACACACTCTCGCTATCTCTCTCACACACACTCCCTCTCTTTCCCTTAGACAAACTCTCGCCCTCTCTCTCTCACACACACTGTCTCTTTCACACACATTCTTCCTCTCTCAAACCCTCTCCTTCTCTCTGTCACACACACCTCTCTCTCTCTCACACTCTCACTCTCTCTCTCAGACACACTCTCACTCACACACCCTCTCTCTCTCAGACACACTCTCTCCCTCTCTCTCACACACCACACACACTCTCACCGTCTCTCTCACACACACTGTCCCTCTGTCTCACACATACTCTCTCCCTCTCTCTCACACACACACACTCTCCCTCTCACTTTCAAACACACACTCACCCTTTCTCTCTCACACACTCTCCCTCTCTCTCCCTCGGACACACTCTCTCTGTCTCTCTCTCTCACAGTCCCTCTCTCTCTCACAATCCCTCTCTCTCACACACAAACTCTCCCTCTCACTCACACACTCTCTCCCCCTTTCTCTGACACACACTCTCCCTCTCTCTCACACACTCGATCTCCCTGTCTCTGACAAAATCTCCCTATCTCACACACACTCTCCCTCTTTCACACACTCTCTCCCTCTCTCACACACACTCTCCCATTCTCACACACACACTCCCTCTCTCTCACACACTCTCCCTCTCTCTCACACACTCTCCCTCTCTCACAGACCCTCTCCCTCTCTCACACACACTATCTCTCTCACACACACACCCCTTCCCTCTCTTTCACACACACTCTCTCCCTCTCTCTCACACACACTCCCTCTTACACACACATTCTTCCTCCCTAACACCCTCTCCCTCTCTCTTTCACACACTCTCCCTCTCTCACAGACACTCTCCCTCTCTCACACGCACTTCCCCCTCTCACACACACTCTCCCTCTCTCACACACACTCTCCCTCTCACACACACTCTCTCCCTCTCTCTCACACACACTCTCTCCCTCTCTCTCACTCACTCTCCCTCTCTCTCTCAAACATATGCTCTCTCTCTCACCACACACTCTCACTCTGTGCCCCTCACACACACCCTCCCTCTTCTGCGCACACTCTCTCTCTCACGCACACAATCTCTCCTTCTCTCTCACACACACTCCATGTCTCTTTCAACCCACACTCTCACTCTCTGCCCCTCACATAGACCTTCCCTCTTCCTCACACACTCTCTCTCTCAGACACACACACACACACTCCCTCTCTCACACACTCCCTCTTTCTCTGTTAGACACACTCTCTCCTTCCCTCTTTCTCAGATGCACTCTCTCCCTCTCTCACACACACAATCTCTCTCTCCCTCTCTGGCTTTCAAAAACACCCACTCACTCACACCCACACTCTCTCCCTCTCGCGCACAGACACTTTCTATCTCACACACACTCTCTCCCTCTCTCATGCAAACAAACTCTCTCTCCCTCTCTGTCCCTCAAAAAACACTCACTCATTCACACAAACTCTCCCTCTCTCTCACACACACTCTCCCTCTCTCTCACACACAATCTCCCTCTCTCACACAAACTCTCCCTCTCTCAGACACCCTATCTCTCTCTCTCTCACACACACACACACACACACACACACACACATTTCTACCCTCTCTTTCACACACACTCTCTCCCTCTCTCTCACACAAACTCTCCCTCTCTCTCTCACACATATGCTCTCACCCTCTCTCACACACACTGTCTCTCACACACACTCTCCCTCTCTCACAAACACTCTCCCTCTCTCACACACACTCTCCCTCACACACACACACTCACTCCTTCCCTCTCTCACACACACTCTCCCACTCTCACATACACTCTCTCCCTCTCTCACACATACTTTCCCTCTCTCTCTTTCAGTCACTCTCTCTCCCTCTCTATCTCTCACATTCCCTCTCTCTTTCACACACACTCTCCCTCTCTCTCACACACACCCTCTCCCTCTCACAAACTCTCTCCCTCTCTCACACACACTCTCCCTCTCCCTCGCACACTCTCCCTCTCTCACACACACCATCTCTCTCACACACACCTTCCTTCTCTCAAACACACTCTACATCTCTTTCACACACACTCTAGCCCTCTCTCTCACACGCTTTCCCTCTCCCTCCCACCGCAAACTCTCACTCTCTGCCCCTCACACACACGCTCCCTATTCCTCAAACAGTCTTTCTCTCAGACACACACACTCTTCCTCTCTCTACTTTCCCTCTCTCACACACTCCCTCTTTCTCTGTCAGGCACACTCTCTCCCTCTCTCACACACTCGCTCTCTCTCACACACACACTCACCCTCACTCGCACACACACTCTTCCTCTCTCACACACCCTCCCTCTCTATCTCTCAGACACACTCTCTCCCTCTCTATCTCACACTCTGTCTCTCTATCACACACACTCTCCCTCTCTCTCTGTCACACAATCTCCCTCTCTCTCAGACACAGTCCATCTTCTTGCACACACACTCTCTCACACACACACTCTCCCTCCCTCTCACTCACACACATTCTCTCTCTCAGACACACACACTCTTCCTCTCACTCATACACACTCTCCCTCTCTCACACACTCCCTCTTTCTCTGTCAGACACACTCTCTCTCTCTTTCTCAGTCACACTCTCTCCCTCTCTCAAACTCTCTCCCTCACTGTCTCTCTTACACACTCACTCTTTCACACACAGAGTCTCTCCCTCTCATGCACACACTTTCTATCTCACACACACTCTCTTCCTCGCTCACACTCTCTCACTCTCACTCGCACATTAACACTCCCTGTCTCTCTCACACACACACTCCTCACACACACACCCTCTCACAGACATACTCCTTCTCTCTCACACAAACTCTCCCTCACTCTGACGCACACTCTCCCTCTCTCTCACACACACTCTCCATCTCCCTCAGACACACACTCATTTCCCGTCGGACAAACACACTCTCCCTCTCTCTCACACACACACACACTCCCTCTCTCACGCACACACACTCCCTCTCTCACACAAACACTCTCCCTCTCTCTCACACACACTCTCCCTCTCTCTCTCACACCCTCGCTTTCTCTCTCTCTCACACACACACTCTCCCTCTCTCTGTCACACACACTCTCCCTCTCTCTGTCACACACTCTCTCCCTCTCTCTCACACACACTCTCCCTCTCTCACACACACTCTCTCCTTCTCTCTCTCACACACACATTCTCCCTCTCTCTGTCACACACACTCTCACGCTCTCTCACAGACACTCTCCCTCTCTCACACACACACTCCCTCTCTCACACACACTCGCCCTCTCTTACACACTCTCTCCCACTCGCACACACTCTATCTCTCACACACACACATACACTTCCTTCTCTCACACACACATTCACCCTCTCTTTCACAGACACTCTCTCCGTCTCTAGACACACTCTCCCTCTCTTACACACACCCTAACTCTCTCACACACATTATCTCTCACCCACACACTCTCCCCTCTCCTTCTCTCTAGCTCCTATGCATGCACTCTCTCTCTCAGACACACTCTCTCCCTCTCTCACACACACACAATCCCTCCCTCTCTCTCACACACACTCTCCCTCACTCTCTCTCAGGACCTCTGCATCTCTCTCTCACACACTCCGTCTCTCTCACACATAATCTCCCTATCTCACACACAATCTCCCTCTCTCACACACACTCTCCCTCTCTAACACACACTCTCCCTCTCACACACACAATATCTCACACACAAACACTCTCCCTCTCCCTATCTCATATGCATACACTCTCTCACTCTCTCGCACACACACAATCCGTCAGTCTCTCTCTCACACACAATCTCCCTCTCTCACACACACTCTCCCTCTCTCCCACACACTCTCTCTCTCACACACACACTCTCCCTCTCACACACACAATATCTCTCACACACAAACACTCTCCCTCTCCCTATCTCATATGCATACACTCTCTCCCTCTCTCGCACACACACAATCCGTCAGTCTCTCTCACACACACTCCCTCTCTCTCCCACCACACAGTCTCACTCTCTGCCCCTCATACACACCCTCCCTATTCCTCACACACTCTCTCTCTCAGGCACACACACTATTCCTCTCTCTCATACACACTCTCCCTCTCTCTCACACTCCCTCTTTCTCTGTCAGACACACTCTCTCACTCTCTCTTACTCAGACACACTCTCTCCCTCTTTCACACACACAAACTCTCTCTCCCTCTCTGTTTCTCATACACACTCACTCACACACAGACTCTCTCCCTCTGGCACACACACACTTTCTATGTCACACACAGTCTCTTCCTCTCTCTCACACTCTCTCACTTTCACTCACACACACACACACACTCCCCGCCCACTCTCTCACATACACACACACCTCAGCACACTCCCTATCTCACACACACACTCCCTCTCTCTCACACAAACTCTCCCACTCTCTCACATAGACTCTCCCTCTCTCTAACACACACTCTGCCTCTCTCTAACACTCAGTCACCCTCTCTGTCACACACACAATCCCTCTCTCTTTCACACACACTCTCTTTCTCTCTCACAATCTCTCCCTCTCTCTCACAAACACACACACCTTCCTCCTTTCAAACACAAACACTCTCCCTCTCTCTTTCACACACACACTCTCCCTGTCTCTCTCACACACACTCCCTCTCTCTTTGTCACACTCACTCTCCCACTCTCTCAAACACACTCTCCCTCTCTCACACACACTCTCTCTCTCACACACCTTCTCCCTCCCTTACACACTCTCTCCCTCTCTCTCTCACACTCCCTCTCACTTTCATACACACTCTCGCTCTCTCTCTCAGACACCCTCTCCCTCTCTCTCACACGCTCTCCCTCTCTCTCCCAGACACACTCTCCCTCTTTCTCATGCACTCTCCCTCTCTCTTTCACACACACTCTCTATCTCACACACTTTCCCTCTCTCTCTCAGACACACCTCTCTCACACTCCCTCTCTCTCACACACACGCTCCCTCCCTCTCACATATACTCTCCCTCACTCTCTCACGCACACTCCCTCTCTCTGTCACACACACTCTCTCTCCCTCTCACACACACTCTTCCTCTGTCTCACACACACTCTCCCTCTCTCTCAAACACACACTCCCCCTCTCACACACACACTCTCCCTCTCTCTTACACACGCTGTCCCTCTCTCTCAGACACACACTCATTCCCCCTCTCAAACACACACTCTCCCTCTCTCTCACACTCACACACTCTCCCTCTCTATTTCACATACACTCTCTTTCTCTGACAGACTCTCCCTCTCTCCCCCTCTCAGATGCACTCTCTCTATCTCTCATACTTCCTCTCTCTCTGACACATCATCTCCCTCTCTTGCACTCACACACTCTCTCTCACTCTCTCTTACACACACTCTCCCCCTCTCTCCCTCTCGCTATATCATACGCATACATTCTCTCCCTCAGACACTCTCTCCCCCTCTCTCTCACACACACTCTCCCCTCCCTCACTCACATTCTCCCTCTCTATCTGTCCAAACACTCAAACTCTCTGCCCATCACACACACCCTCCCTCTACCTCAACCACTCTCTGTCTCAGACACAGACTCTTCCTCTCTCTCATATACACTCTACCTCTCTCCCACACTCCCTCTTTCTCTGTCAGAAATGCTCTCTTCCTTTCTCTTTCAAAGACACACTCCCTCCCTCCCACAGACACATCTCTCTCTCCTTTTCTATCTCTTTCACACTCACGCACTCACACACACACTCCCTCTCACACTCACACATTCCCTCTCTCTCACAGAATCTCTCCCACTCTCTCATATAGACTCTCCCTCTCTCTAACACACTCTCTCCCTCTCTCTCAAACTCGCTCTCTCTCATGCACACACTCACGCTCTCTCTCAAAAACACTCTCCCTCTCTCTGTCACACACTCTCCCTCTCTCTCACACACACCCTCCCTCTCTCTCTCTCAGACACACTCTCTCCCTCTCTATCTCACACTCACTCTCACTTTCATACACACTCTCCCTCTCTCTCTCAGACACACACTCTCCATCTCACTCCCAGACACACTCTCCCTCTTTCTCACACACTCTCCCTCTCTCTTTCACACACACACTCTATCTCACACACTCTCCCTCTCTCTCTCAGACACACTCTCGCTCACACTCCCTCTCTCTCACACGCACTCTCCCTCTCTCTCAAACATACACTCTCTCTCTCACACACACACTCCCTCGCTCTGTCACACACCCTCTCTCTCTCACACATACTCTCCCTCTCTCTCACAAACACTCTCCCTCTCTCACACACACTCTCTCTCTCACACACACTCTCCCTCTCTTACACTCTCTCACTCACTCTCTCAGATACCCTCTCCCTCTCTCTCAAACACTCTCCCTCTCTCTCCCAGACACACTCTCCCTCTTTCTCATGCACTCTCCCTCTCTCTTTCACACACACTCTCTATCTCACACACTTTGCCTCTCTCTCGCAGACACACTCTCTCTCACACTCACTCTCCCTCACGCACACTCTCCCTCTCTCTCACACGCACTCTCCCTCTCTCTCAAACATACACTCTCTCTCACACACACACTCCCTCGCTCTGTCACACACCCTCTCTCTCTCACACATACTCTCCCTCTCTCTCACAAACACTCTCCCTCTCTCACACACACTCTCTCTCTCTCACACACACTCTCTCTCTCTTACACTCTCTCACTCACTCTCTCAGATACCCTCTCCCTCTCTCTCAAACACGCTCCCTCTCTCTCCCAGACACACTCTCCCTCTTTCTCATGCACTCTCCCTCTCTCTTTCACACACACTCTCTATATCACACACTTTGCCTCTCTCTCGCAGACACACTCTCTCTCACACTCACTCTCCCTCACGCACACTCTCCCTCTCTCTCACATATACTCTCCCTCTCTCTCTCACACACACAAGCTCTCTCTGTCACACACACTCTCTCTCTCTCACACACCCTCTCCATTACCTCTCACACACACACTCATTCCGGCTCTCACACACACACACTCTCCCTCTCTCTTACACACACTCTCCCTCTCTCTCAGACACACACTCATTCCCCCTCTCACACACACACTCTCCCCCTCTCTCACACACACACACTCTCCCTCAATATTTCACATACACTCTCTTTCTCTGACAGACTCTCCCTCTCTCTCTCTCTCAGACACACTCCCTCTCTCTCTCACACATAATCTCCCTCTCTCACACTCACACACTCTCCCTCTCTCTCTCACACACACTCTCTCTCACTCTCTCTTACACACACTCTCCCCCTCTCTCCCTCTCGCTATATCATAAGCAAACATTCTCTCCCTCAGACACTCACTCCCCCTCTCTCTCACACACACACCCCCTCTCTCACACACATTCTCCTTCTCTATTTGTCCACACACTCTCACTCTCTGCCCATCACACACACCCTCCCTCTTCCTCACACACTCTCACTCTCAGACACACACTCTTACTCTCCCTCATACACACTCTACCTCTCTCACACACTCCCTCTTTCTCTGTCAGAAATGCTCTCTTCCTTTCTCTTTCTCAGATGCACTCCCTCCCTCTCACAGACACAAACTCTATCTGCTCTGCTATCTCTCTTTCACAGTCACTCTCTTACACACACACTCTCTCCCTCTCACACACATACACTTACTATCTCACACACACTCTCTTCTCTCCCTCTCACACTCTCTCGCTCTCACTCACAAACACACACTCCCTCTCTCACTCACTCACTCCCTCTTTCTCACACAATCTCTCCCACTCTCTCATATAGACGCTCCCTCTCTCTAACACACAATCTCCCTCTCTCTTTCACACACACTCTCCCTCTCCATCTCTCACACAAACACCATCCCCCTTTTCACACACACAGTCCATCCCCCTCTGAGACACACACTCTCCCTCTCTCTTTCACACACACACTCTCCCTGTCTCACTCACACACACTTCCTCTCTATTTAACACACACACTCTCTCCCCCTCTCTCTCACACTCCGTGACTCTTTCATACACACTCTCCCTCTCTCCCTCTCTCACACACACACTCTCCCTCTCTCTCGCACCCCCTCTTTCTCACACACACACTCTCCCTCTCTCTCTCTCATACACACACGCTTTCTCTCCCTCTCTCATACACACACTCCACCTCTCTCACAAACAACACTCCCTCTCTCACACACACACTATCTCTCACACACCTTCCTTCTCTATCACACACACACTCTCCCTCTCTCTCATGCACACTCCCTCTCTCACACATACTATGTCTCTCTCACACACCTTCCTTCTCTAACACACACTCTCCCTATCTTTCACACACACTCTCTCCCCCTCTCTCTCACACTCCCTCACTCTTTCATACAAACTCTCCCTCTCACCCTCTCTCACACACACTCTCTACCTCTCTCTCACACTCCCACTCTCACACACACACTCTCCCTCTCTCTAACAGACACACATGTTTTCTCTCCCTCTCTCACACACACTCCCTCTCTCTGTCACACACTCTCTCTCTGTCACACACACTCTCCCTCTTTCACACACACTCTTCCTTGCCACACACACACTTCCTCTCTCACAGACAAACTCCCACTTTCAGACACATTATCTCTCTCACACACACTCACACCTTCCTTCTCTCACACACACACTCTCCCTCTCTTTCACACACGCTCTCTCCTTCTTGCTCACACACTTTCCCTCTCCCTCCCACCACAAACTCTCACTCTCTGCCCCTCACACACACCCTCCCTATTCCTCACACACTCTCACTCTCAGGCACACACTCTTCCTCTCTCTCATACACACTCTACCTCTCTCACACACTCCCTCTTTCTCTGTCAGAAATGCTCTCTTCTTTTCTCTTTCAAAGACACACTCCCTCCCTCTCACAGACACAAACTCTCTCTCCTTTTCTATCTCTTTTTCACACTCACTCACTCACACACACACACTCCCTCTCAAACTCACACACTCCCTCTCTTTCACACAATCTCGCCCACTCTCTCATATAGACTCTCCATCTCTCTAAGACACACTCTCCATCTCTCTTTCACACACACTCTCCCTGTCTCACTCACACTCACTGCATCTCTATCTCTCAGACACACACTCTCCGTCTCTCACACACGCACTCTCCCTCTCTCTCAAACATACACTCCCTCTCTCTCACACACACACTCCCTCTATCTGTCACACACCCTCTCCCTCTCTCACACACCCTCTCCCTCTCTCACACACCCTCTCCCTCTCTCACACACACTCTCCCTATCTCTCACACACACTCTCCCTCTCTCTCACACACAACCTCCCTCTCTCTCACACACACTCTCCCTCTCTCTCACACACACTCTCCCTCTCTCTCACACACTCTCCCTCTCTCTCACACACACTCTCCCTCTCTCTGACACACAACCTCCCTCTCTCTCACACACACTCTCCCTCTCTCTCACACACACTCTCCCTCTCTCTCACACACTCTCCCTCTCTCTCACACACACTCTCCCTCTCTCTCACACAAACATTCATTCACCCTCTCTCACAAACACTCTCCCTCTCTCACACTCCCACTCTCTCACACACACACTCTCTCTCTCTCTCTCACACACACTCTCCCTCTCTCGTACACACACTCTCCCTCTCTCTCACACAAACATTCATTCACCCTCTCTCACAAACACTCTCCCTCTCTCACACTCCCACTCTCTCACACACACACTCTCCCTCTCTCTCACACACACTCTCCCTCTCTCGTACACACACTCTCCCTCTCCTACACTGTCTCACTCTCTCTCTCACACTCACTCATTTTCATACACACTCTCCCTCTCTCTCCCAGACACACTCTCCCTCTTTCTCATGCATTCTCCCTCTCTCTTTCACACACACTCTCTATCTCACACACTTTGCCTCTCTCTCTCAGACACACTCTCTCTCACACTCACTCTCTCTCACGCACACTCTCCCTCTCTCTCACATATACTCTCCCTCTCTCTCTCACACACACAAGCTCTCTCTGTCACACAGACTCTCTCTCTCACACACCCTCTCCATTACCTCTCACACACACTCTCCCTATCTCTCACACACACACTCATTCCCCCTCTCACACACACACTCTCCCTCTCTCTTACACACACTCTCCCTCTCAGACAGACACACACTCATTCCCCCTCTCACACATACACTCTCCCCCTCTCTCACACACACACACTCTCCCTCTCTCTTTCACATACACTCTCTTTCTCTGACAGACTCTCCCTCTCTCTCTCTCTCTCAGACACACTCCCTCTCTCTCTCTCACACATAATCTCCCTCTCTCACACTCACACACTCTCCCTCTCTCTTTCACACACACACTATGTCTCTCTCACACACCTTCCTTCTCTCATACACACTCTCCCTATCTTTCACACACAATCGCTCCCCCTCTCTCTCACACTCCCTCACTCTTTCATACACACTCTCCCTCTCACCCTCTCTCACACACACTCTCTCCCTCTCTCTCACACTCCCACTCTCACACACACACTCTCCCTCCCTCTCTCTCACACACATGCTTTCTCTCCCTCTCTCACACACACTCCATCTTTCTGTCACACACACTCTCCCTCTTTTACACACTCATCCTCTGCTCACACACACTCTCCCTCTCTCACATACACTCTTCCTTGCCACAAACTCACTCCCTCTCTCACACACACTCTCCCGCTCTCTCACACACACTCCCTCTCTCACACACACTATGTCTCTCTCACACACCTTCCTTCACTCACACACACTCTCCCTATCTTTCACACACACTCTCTCCCCTCACTCTCACACTCCCTCACTCTTTCATACACACTCTCCCTCTCACCCTCTCTCACACACACTCTCTCCCTCTCTCTCACACTCCCTCTCTCACACACACTATCTCTCTCTCACTCACCTTCCTTCTCTCACACACACTCTCTCCCTCTCTCTCACACTCCCTCTCTCACACACACACTCTCCCTCTCTCTCACACACATGCTTTCTCTCCCTCTCTCACGCACACTCCCTCTCTCTGTCACACACTCTCTCTCTCTGTCACACACACTCTCCCTCTTTCACATACACTCATCCTCTCTCACACACACTCTCCCTCTCTCACATACACTCTTCCTCACCACACACACTCACCCGCTCTCTCACACACTCTCCCGCTCTCTCACACACTCTCCCGCTCTCTCACACACACTCCCTCTCTCACACACACTATGTCTCTCTCACACACCTTCCTTCTCTCACACACACTCTCCCCCTCTCTTTCACACACACTCTCTCCCCTCACTCTCACACTCCCTCACTCTTTCATACACACTCTCCCTCTCACCCTCTCTCACACACACTCTCTCCCTCTCTCTCACACTCCCTCTCTCACACACACTATCTCTCTCTCACTCACCTTCCTTCTCTCACACACACACTCTCCCTCTCTTTCAAACACGCTCTCTCCTTCTCGCTCACACACTTTCCCTCCCCCTCCCACCACAAACTCACTCTCTGCCCCTCACACACACCCTCCCTATTCCTCACACAGTCTTTCTCTCAGAGACCCACTCTCTTCCTCTCTCTCGTACACACTGTCCCTCTCTCACACACTCCCTCTTTCTCTTTCAGACATACTCTCTCCCTCACTCTCAAACTCGCTCTCTCTCATGCACACACTCACGCTTTCTCTCAAAAACACTCTCCCTCTCTCTGTCACACACTCTCCCTCTCTCTGACACACACCCTCCCTCTCTCTCTCTCAGACAGACTCTCTGCCTCTCTATGTCACACTCACTCTCACTTTCATACACACTCTCCCTCTCCCTCTCAGACACACATTCTCCATCTCTCAGACACACTCCCTCTTTCTCACACAATCTCCCTCTCTCTTTCACACACACACTCTATCTCACACACTCTCCCTCTCTCTCTCAGACACACTCTCGCTCACACTCCCTCTCTCTCACACGCACTCTCCCTCTCTCTCAAACATACACTCACTCTCTCTCACACACACTCTTCCTCTCTCTCACACACACACTCCCTCTCTCTCACACACACTCTCCCTCTTTCAAACACACACTCTCCCTCTCTCTCACACAAACATTCATTCACCCTCTCTCACAAACACTCTCCCTCTCTCACTCTCCCACTCACTCACACACACACACTCCCCCTCTCTCACACATGCTCTCCCTCTCTCACACATACTCTCTCTCTCACACACACTCTCCCTCTCTTACACTCTCTCACTCTCTCTCTCAGACACCCTCTCCCTCTCTCTCAAACACTCTCCCTCTCTCTCCCAGACACACTCTCCCTCTTTCTCATGCACTCTCCCTCTCTCTTTCACACACACTCTGTATCTCACACACTTTGCCTCTCTCTCTCAGACACACTCTCTCTCACACTCACTCTCTCTCACGCACACTCTCCCTCTCTCTCACATATACTCTCCCTCTCTCTGTCACACACACACACCCTCTCTCTGTCACACACACTCTCTCTCTCTCACACACCCTCTCCATTACCTCTCACATACACTCTCCCTATCTCTCACACACACACTCATTCCCCCTCTCACACACACACTCTCCCTCTCTCTTACACACACTCTCCCTCTCACTCAGACACACACTCATTCCCCCTCTCACACACACACTCTCCCCCTCTCTCACACACACACACACTCTCCCTCTCTCTTTCACATACACTCTCTTTCTCTGACAGACTCTCCCTCTCTCTCTCTCTCAGACACACTCCCTCTCTCTCTCACACATAATCTCCCTCTCTCGCACTCACACACTCTCCCTCTCTCTCACACACAGACTCTCTCTCACTCTCTCTCACACACACTCTCCCCCTCTCTCCCTCTCGCTATATCATACGCAAACATTCTCTCCCTCAGACACTCTGTCCCCGTCTCTCTCACACACACACACACCCTCTCTCACACACATTCTCCTTCTCTATTTGTCCACACACTCTCACTCTCTGCCCATCACACGCACCCTCCCTCTTCCTCACACACTCTCACTCTCAGACACACACTCTTCCTCTCTCTCATACACACTCTACCTCTCTCACACACTCCCTCTTTCTCTGTCAGCAATGCTCTCTTCCTTTCTCTTTCTCAGATGCACTCCCTCCCTCTCACAGACACAAACTCTATCTGCTTTGCTATCTCTCTTTCACACTCACACTCTCACACACACACTCACTCCTTCTCACGCACATACACTTACTATCTCACACACACTCTCTTCTCTCCCTCTCACACTCTCTCGCTCGCACTCACACACACACACTCCCTCTGTCTCTCACACACACTCACTACCTCTCCCTCACACAATCTCTCCCACTCTCTCATATAGACGCTCCCTCTCTCTAACACCCACTCTCCCTCTCTCTTTCACACACACTCTCCCTCTCCCTCTCACACACAAACACCATCCCCCGCTCACACACAGTCCATCCCCCTCTGATACACACACTCTCCCTCTCTCTTTCACACACACACTCTCCCTGTCTCACTCACACACACTTCCTCTCTATTTAACATACACTCTCTCCCCCTCTCTCTCACGCTCCGTCACTCTTTCATACACACTATCCCTCTCTCCCTCTCTCACACACACAGTCTCCCTCTCTCTCGCACCCCCTCTTTCACATACACACACTCTCCCTCTCTCTCTCTCACACACACGCTTTCGCTCCCTCTCTCATACACACACTCTCCCTCTCTCACATACACTCTCCCGTTCTCTTACAGCACTCTACATCTCTCACACACACTCTCCCTCTTTCACCCACACACTCTCCCTCTCTCACACACACTCTCCGTCTCTCACACACACACTATCCCTCACACACACCTTCCTTCTCTATCACACACACACTCTCCCTCTCTCTCACGCACACTCCCTCTCTCACACACACTATGTCTCTCTCACACACCTTCCTTCTCTCACACACACTCTCCCTATCTTTCACACACACTCTCTCCCCCTCTCTCTCACACTCCCTCACTCTTTCATACACACTCTCCCTCTCACCCTCTCTCACACACACACTGTCCCTCTCTCTCACACTCCCACTCACACACACACTCTCCCTCTCTCTCTCTCACACACATGCTTTCTCTCCCTCTCTCACACACACTCCCTCTCTCTGTCACACACTCTCTCTCTCTTTCACACACACTCTCCCTCTTTCACACACACTCATCCTCTCTCACACACTCTCTCCCTCTCTCACATACACTCTTCCTTGCCACACACTCACTCCCTCTCTCACAGATACACTCCCTCTTTCAGACACACTATCCCTCTCTCACACACACACACACCTTCCTTCTCTCACACACACACTCTCCCTCTTTTTCACACACGCTCTCTCCTTCTTGCTCACACACTTTCCCTCTCCCTCTCACACACTTTCCCTCTCCCTCCCACCACAAACTCTCACTCTCTGCCCCTCACACACACCCTCCCTACTCCTCACACACTTTCACTCTTAGAAACACACTCTTCCTCTCTCTCATACACACTCTACCTCTCTCACACACTTCCTCTTTCTCTGTCAGAAATGCTCTCTTCTTTTCTCTTTCAAAGACGCACTCCCTCCCTCTCACAGACACAAACTCTCTCTCCTTTTCTATCTCTTTTTCACACTCACTCACTCACACACACACACTCCCTCTCACACTCACACACTCCCTCTCTCTCACACAATCTCTCCCACTCTCTCATATAGACTCTCCCTCTCTCTAAGACAAACTCTCCCTCTCACTTTCACACACACTCTCCCTGTCTCACTCACACTCACTGCCTCTCTATCTCTCAGACACACACTCTCCCTCTCTCACACACACACTCTCCCTCCCTCTGTCACACAAACTCTCCCTCTCTCACACACACACTATCTCTCACACACACCTTCCTTCTCTATCACACACACACTCTCCCTCTCTCTCACACACACTCCCTCTCTCACACACACTATGTCTCTCTCACACATCTTCCTTCACTCACACACACTCTCCCTATCTTTCACACACACTCTCTCCCCTCACTCTCACACTCCCTCACTCTTTCATACACACTCTCCCTCTCACCCTCTCTCACACACACACTGTCCCTCTCTCTCACACTCCCACTCACACACACACTCTCCCTCTCTCTCTCTCACACACATGCTTTCTCTCCCTCTCTCACACACACTCCCTCTCTCTGTCACACACTCTCTCTCTCTTTCACACACACTCTCCCTCTTTCACACACACTCATCCTCTCTCACACACACTCTCCCTCTCTCACATACACTCTTCCTTGCCACACACTCACTCCCTCTCTCACAGATACACTCCCTCTTTCAGACACACTATCCCTCTCTCACACACACACACACACCTTCCTTCTCTCACACACACACTCTCCCTCTCTTTCACACACGCTCTCTCCTTCTTGCTCACACACTTTCCCTCTCCCTCCCACCACAAACTCTCACTCTCTGCCCCTCACACACACCCTCCCTACTCCTCACACACTTTCACTCTTAGAAACACACTCTTCCTCTCTCTCATACACACTCTACCTCTCTCACACACTTCCTCTTTCTCTGTCAGAAATGCTCTCTTCTTTTCTCTTTCAAAGACGCACTCCCTCCCTCTCACAGACACAAACTCTCTCTCCTTTTCTATCTCTTTTTCACACTCACTCACTCACACACACACACTCCCTCTCACACTCACACACTCCCTCTCTCTCACACAATCTCTCCCACTCTCTCATATAGACTCTCCCTCTCTCTAAGACAAACTCTCCCTCTCACTTTCACACACACTCTCCCTGTCTCACTCACACTCACTGCCTCTCTATCTCTCAGACACACACTCTCCCTCTCTCACACACACACTCTCCCTCCCTCTGTCACACAAACTCTCCCTCTCTCACACACACACTATCTCTCACACACACCTTCCTTCTCTATCACACACACACTCTCCCTCTCTCTCACACACACTCCCTCTCTCACACACACTATGTCTCTCTCACACATCTTCCTTCACTCACACACACTCTCCCTATCTTTCACACACACTCTCTCCCCTCACTCTCACACTCCCTCACTCTTTCATACACACTCTCCCTCTCACCCTCTCTCACACACACTCTCTCCCTCTCTCTCACACTCCCTCTCTCACACACACACTCTCCCTCTCTCTCACACACATGCTTTCTCTCCCTCTCTCACGCACACTCCCTCTCTCTGTCACACACTCTCTCTCTCTGTCACACACACTCTCCCTCTTTCACATACACTCTCCCTCTCTCACACACACTCTCCCTCTCTCACATACACTCTTCCTCACCACACACACTCACCCACTCTCTCACACACTCTCCCGCTCTCTCACACACTCTCCCGCTCTCTCACACACACTCCCTCTCTCACACACACTATGTCTCTCTCACACACCTTCCTTCTCTCACACACACTCTCCCTCTCTTTCACACACACTCTCTCCCCTCACTCTCACACTCCCTCACTCTTTCATACACACTCTCCCTCTCACCCTCTCTCACACACACTCTCTCCCTCTCTCTCACTCGCTCTCTCTCACACACACTATCTCTCTCTCACTCACCTTCCTTCTCTCACACACACACTCTCCCTCTCTTTCAAACACGCTCTCTCCTTCTCGCTCACACACTTTCCCTCCCCCTCCCACCACAAACTCACTCTCTGCCCCTCACACACACCCTCCCTATTCCTCACACAATCTTTCTCTCAGACACACACTCTCTTCCTCTCTCTCGTACACACTCTCCCTCTCTCACACACTCCCTCTTTCAGACACACTCTCTCCCTCACTCTCAAACTCGCTCTCTCTCATGCACACACTCACGCTCTCTCTGAAAAACACTCTCCCTCTCTCTGTCACACACTCTCCCTCTCTCTGTCACACTCTCTCCCTCTCTCTGACACACACCCTCCCTCTCTCTCTCTCAGACACACTCTCTGCCACTCTATGTCACACTCACTCTCACTTTCATACACACTCTCCCTCTCTCTCTCAGACACACACTCTCCATCTCTCTCCCAGACACACTCTCCCTCTTTCTCACACAATCTCCCTCTCTCTCTCAGACACATTCTCGCTCACACTCCCTCTCTCTCTCACGCACACTCCCTCTCTCTCAAACATACACTCGCTCTCTCTCACACACACACTCCCTCTCTCTGTCACACACCCTTTCTCTCTCTCACACACACTCTCCCTCTCTCTCACACACACTCTCCCTCTCTCTCACACAAACATTCATTCACCCTCTCTCACAAACACTCTCCCTCTCTCACACTCCCACTCTCTCACACACACACTCTCTCTCTCTCTCACACACACTCTCCCTCTCTCGTACACACACTCTCCCTCTCTCTCACACAAACATTCATTCACCCTCTCTCACAAACACTCTCCCTCTCTCACACTCCCACTCTCTCACACACACACTTTCCCTCTCTCTCACACACACTCTCCCTCTCTCACACATACTCTCTCCCTCACACACACTCTCCCTCTCTCAAACACTCTCCCTCTCTCTCCCAGACACATTCTCCCTCTTTCTCATGCACTCTCCCTCTCTCTTTCACACACACTCTCTATCTCACACACTTTGCCTCTCTCTCTCAGACACACTCTCTCTCACACTCACTCTCTCTCATGCACACTCTCCCTCTCTCTCACATATACTCTCCCTCTCTCTCACATATACTCTCCCTCTCTCTCTCACACACACACCCTCTCTCTGTCACACACACTCTCTCTCTCTCACAAACCCTCTCCATTACCTCTCACACACACACTCATTCCCCCTCTCACACACACACCCTCTCTCTGTCACACACACTCTCTCACTCTCACACACCCTCTCCATTACCTCTCACACACAGTCTCCGTATCTCTCACACAAACACTCATTCCCCCTCTCACACACACACTCTCCCACTCTCTTACACACACTCTCCCTCTCTCTCAGACACACACTCATTCCCCCTCTCACACACACACTCTCCCCCTCTCTCTCACACACACACACTCTCCCCTTCTCTTTCACATACACTCTCTTTCTCTGACAGACTCTCCCTCTCTCTCTCTCTCAGACACACTCCCTCTCTCTCTCTCACATAATCTCCCTCTCTCACACTCACACACTCTCCCTCTCTCTCACACACACACTCTCTCTCACTCTCTCTCACACACACTCTCCCCCTCTCTCCCTCTCGCTATATCATACGCAAACATTCTCTCCCTCAGACACTCTGTCCCCGTCTCTCTCACACACACACCCCCTCTCTCACACACATTCTCCTTCTCTATTTGTCCACACACTCTCACTCTCTGCCCATCACACGCACCCTCCCTCTTCCTCACACACTCTCACTCTCAGACACACACTCTTCCTCTCTCTCATACACACTCTACCTCTCTCACACACTCCCTCTTTCTCTGTCAGCAATGCTCTCTTCCTTTCTCTTTCTCAGATGCACTCCCTCCCTCTCACAGACACAAACTCTATCTGCTTTGCTATCTCTCTTTCACACTCACACTCTCACACACACACTCACTCCCTCTCACGCACATACACTTACTATCTCACACACACTCTCTTCTCTCCCACTCACACTCTCTCACTCTCACTCACACACACACACTCCCTCTGTCTCTCACATACACACACACCTCACACACACACTCCCTCTCACACACACTCACTACCTCTCCCTCACACAATCTCTCCCACTCTCTCATATAGAAGCTCCCTCTCTCTAACACCCACTCTCCCTCTCTCTTTCACACACACTCTCCCTCTCCCTCTCACACACAAACACCATCCCCCGCTCACACACAGTCCATCCCCCTCTGATACACACACTCTCCCTCTCTCTTTCACACACACACTCTCCCTGTCTCACTCACACACACTTCCTCTCTATTTAACATACACTCTCTCCCCCTCTCTCTCACGCTCCGTCACTCTTTCATACACACTATCCCTCTCTCCCTCTCTCACACACACAGTCTCCCTCTCTCTCGCACCCCCTCTTTCACATACACACACTTTCCCTCTCTCTCTCTCACACACACGCTTTCTCTCCCTCTCTCATACACACACTCTCCCTCTCTCACATACACTCTCCCGTTCTCTTACAGCACTCTACATCTCTCACACACACTCTCCCTCTCTCACACACACTCTCCCTCTTTCACACACACACTCTCCCTCTCTCACACACACTCTCCGTCTCTCACACACACACTATCTCTCACACACACCTTCCTTCTCTATCACACACACACTCTCCCTCTCTCTCACGCACACTCCCTCTCTCACACACGCTATGTCTCTCTCACACACCTTCCTTCTCTCACACACACTCTCCCTATCTTTCACACACACTCTCTCCCCCTCTCTCTCACACTCCCTCACTCTTTCATACACACTGTCCCTCTCACCCTCTCTCACACACACACTCTCCCTCTCTCTCACACTCCCACTCTCACACACACACTCTCCCTCTCTCTCTCTCACACACATGCTTTCTCTCCCTCTCTCACACACACTCCCTCTCTCTGTCACACACTCTCTCTCTCTTTCACACACACTCTCCCTCTTTCACACACACTCATCCTCTCTCACACACACTCTCCCTCTCTCACATACACTCTTCCTTGCCACACACTCACTCCCTCTCTCACAGATACACTCCCTCTTTCAGACACACTATCTCTCTCTCACACACACACACACACCTTCCTTCTCTCACAC
Source organism: Isurus oxyrinchus (assembly GCA_026770705.1). NCBI lineage: Eukaryota > Metazoa > Chordata > Chondrichthyes > Lamniformes > Lamnidae > Isurus > Isurus oxyrinchus. The sequence continues at coordinate 55,209 of JANJGN010001830.1, read as the reverse complement.
ACACACTCTCCCTCTCTTTCACACACGCTCTCTCCTTCTTGCTCACACACTTTCCCTCTCCCTCCCACCACAAACTCTCACTCTCTGCCCCTCACACACACCCTCCCTACTCCTCACACACTTTCACTCTTAGAAACACACTCTTCCTCTCTCTCATACACACTCTACCTCTCTCACACACTCCCTCTTTCTCTGTCAGAAATGCTCTCTTCTTTTCTCTTTCAAAGACGCACTCCCTCCCTCTCACAGACACAAACTCTCTCTCCTTTTCTATCTCTTTTTCACACTCACTCACTCACACACACACACTCCCTCTCACACTCACACACTCCCTCTCTCTCACACAATCTCTCCCACTCTCTCATATAGACTCTCCCTCTCTCTAAGACAAACTCTCCCTCTCACTTTCACACACACTCTCCCTGTCTCACTCACACTCACTGCCTCTCTATCTCTCAGACACACACTCTCCCTCTCTCACACACACACTCTCCCTCCCTCTGTCACACAAACTCTCCCTCTCTCACATACACACTATCTCTCACACACACCTTCCTTCTCTATCACACACACACTCTCCCTCTCTCTCACACACACTCCCTCTCTCACACACACTATGTCTCTCTCACACATCTTCCTTCCCTCACACACACTCTCCCTATCTTTCACACACACTCTCTCCCCTCACTCTCACACTCCCTCACTCTTTCATACACACTCTCCCTCTCACCCTCTCTCACACACACTCTCTCCCTCTCTCTCACACTCCCTCTCTCACACACACACTCTCCCTCTCTCTCACACACATGCTTTCTCTCCCTCTCTCACGCACACTCCCTCTCTCTGTCACACACTCTCTCTCTCTGTCACACACACTCTCCCTCTTTCACATACACTCATCCTCTCTCACACACACTCTCCCTCTCTCACATACACTCTTCCTCACCACACACACTCACCCGCTCTCTCACACACTCTCCCGCTCTCTCACACACTCTCCCGCTCTCTCACACACACTCCCTCTCTCACACACACTATGTCTCTCTCACACACCTTCCTTCTCTCACACACACTCTCCCCCTCTCTTTCACACACACTCTCTCCCCTCACTCTCACACTCCCTCACTCTTTCATACACACTCTCCCTCTCACCCTCTCTCACACACACTCTCTCCCTCTCTCTCACACTCCCTCTCTCACACACACTATCTCTCTCTCACTCACCTTCCTTCTCTCACACACACACTCTCCCTCTCTTTCAAACACGCTCTCTCCTTCTCGCTCACACACTTTCCCTCCCCCTCCCACCACAAACTCACTCTCTGCCCCTCACACACACCCTCCCTATTCCTCACACAGTCTTTCTCTCAGAGACCCACTCTCTTCCTCTCTCTCGTACACACTGTCCCTCTCTCACACACTCCCTCTTTCTCTTTCAGACATACTCTCTCCCTCACTCTCAAACTCGCTCTCTCTCATGCACACACTCACGCTCTCTCTGAAAAACACTCTCCCTCTCTCTGTCACACACTCTCCCTCTCTCTGTCACACTCTCTCCCTCTCTCTGACACACACCCTCCCTCTCTCTCTCTCTCAGACACACTCTCTGCCTCTCTATGTCACACTCACTCTCACTTTCATACACACTCTCCCTCTCTCTCTCAGACACACACTCTCCATCTCTCTCCCAGACACACTCTCCCTCTTTCTCACACAATCTCCCTCTCTCTTTCACACACACACTCTATCTCACACACTCTCCCTCTCTCTCTCAGACACACTCTCACTCACACTCCCTCTCTCTCACACGCACACTCCCTCTCTCTCAAACATACACTCGCTCTCTCTCACACACACACTCCCTCTCTCTGTCACACACCCTTTCTCTCTCTCACACACACTCTCCCTCTCTCTCACACACACTCTCCCTCTCTCTCACATATACTCTCCCTCTCTCTCTCACACACACACCCTCTCTCTGTCACACACACTCTCCCACTCTCTTACACACACTCTCCCTCTCACACACACACACACTCATTCCCCCTCTCACACACACACTCTCCCCCTCTCTCTCACACACACACACTCTCCCCCTCTCTTTCACATACGCTCTCTTTCTCTGACAGACTCTCCCTCTCTCTCTCTCTCAGACACACTCCCTCTCTCTCTCTCACATAATCTCCCTCTCTCACACTCTACACTCTCCCTCTCTCTCACACACACTCTCGCTCTCACTCTCTCTCACAGACACTCTTCCCCTCTCTCCCCCTCGCTATATCATACGCAAACATTCTCTCCCTCAGACACTCTGTCCCCGTCTCTCTCACACACACACACCCCCTCTCTCACACACATTCTCCTTCTCTATTTGTCCACACACTCTCACTCTCTGCCCATCACACGCACCCTCCCTCTTCCTCACACACTCTCACTCTCAGACACACACTCTTCCTCTCTCTCATACACACTCTACCTCTCTCACACACTCCCTCTTTCTCTGTCAGCAATGCTCTCTTCCTTTCTCTTTCTCAGATGCACTCCCTCCCTCTCACAGACACAAACTCTATCTGCTTTGCTATCTCTCTTTCACACTCACACTCTCACACACACACTCACTCCTTCTCACGCACATATACTTGCTATCTCACACACACTCTCTTCTCTCCCTCTCACACTCTCTCGCTTGCACTCACACACACACACTCCCTCTGTCTCTCACATACACACACACCTCACACACACACTCCCTCTCACACACACTCACTACCTCTCCCTCACACAATCTCTCCCACTCTCTCATATAGACGCTCCCTCTCTCTGACACCCACTCTCCCTCTCTCTTTCACACACACTCTCCCTCTCCCTCTCACACACAAACACCATCCCCCGCTCACACACAGTCCATCCCCCTCTGATACACACACTCTCCCTCTCTCTTTCACACACACACTCTCCCTGTCTCACTCACACACACTTCCTCTCTATTTAACATACACTCTCTCCCCCTCTCTCTCACGCTCCGTCACTCTTTCATACACACTATCCCTCTCTCCCTCTCTCACACACACAGTCTCCCTCTCTCTCGCACCCCCTCTTTCACATACACACACTCTCCCTCTCTCTCTCTCACACACACGCTTTCTCTCCCTCTCTCATACACACACTCTCCCTCTCTCACATACACTCTCCCGTTCTCTTACAGCACTCTACATCTCTCACACACACTCTCCCTCTCTCACACACACTCTCCCTCTTTCACACACACACTCTCCCTCTTTCACACACACACTCTCCCTCTCTCACACACACTCTCCGTCTCTCACACACACACTATCTCTCACACACACCTTCCTTCTCTATCACACACACACTCTCCCTCTCTCTCACGCACACTCCCTCTCTCACACACACTATGTCTCTCTCACACACCTTCCTTCTCTCACACACACTCTCCCTATCTTTCACACACACTCTCTCCCCCTCTCTCTCACACTCCCTCACTCTTTCATACACACTGTCCCTCTCACCCTCTCTCACACACACACTCTCCCTCTCTCTCTCTCACACACATGCTTTCTCTCCCTCTCTCACACACACTCCCTCTCTCTGTCACACACTCTCTCTCTCTTTCACACACACTCTCCCTCTTTCACACACACTCATCCTCTCTCACACACACTCTCCCTCTCTCACATACACTCTTCCTTGCCACACACTCACTCCTTCTCTCACAGATACACTCCCTCTTTCAGACATACTATCTCTCTCTCACACACACACACACATACACCTTCCTTCTCTCGCACACACACTCTCCCTCTCTTTCACACACGCTCTCTCCTTCTTGCTCACACACTTTCCCTCTCCCTCCCACCACAAACTCTCACTCTCTGCCCCTCACACACACCCTCCCTATTCCTCACACACTTTCACTCTTAGAAACACACTCTTCCTCTCTCTCATACACACTCTACCTCTCTCACACACTTCCTCTTTCTCTGTCAGAAATGCTCTCTTCTTTTCTCTTTCAAAGACGCACTCCCTCCCTCTCACAGACACAAACTCTCTTTCCTTTTCTATCTCTTTTTCACACTCACTCACTCACACACACACACTCCCTCTCACACTCACACACTCCCTCTCTCTCACACAATCTCTCCCACTCTCTCATATAGACTCTCCCTCTCTCTAAGACAAACTCTCCCTCTCACTTTCACACACACTCTCCCTGTCTCACTCACACTCACTGCCTCTCTATCTCTCAGACACACACTCTCCCTCTCTCACACACACACTCTCCCTCCCTCTATCACACAAACTCTCCCTCTCTCACACACACACTATCTCTCACACACACCTTCCTTTTCTATCACACACACACTCTCCCTCTCTCTCACACACACTCCCTCTCTCACACACACTATGTCTCTCTCACACATCTTCCTTCACTCACACACACTCTCCCTATCTTTCACACACACTCTCTCCCCCTCTCTCTCACACTCCCTCACTCTTTCATACACACTCTCCCTCTCACCCTCTCTCACACACACTCTCTCCTTCTCACACTCCCACTCTCACACACATACTCTCCCTCTCTCTCTCTCTCACACACATGCTTTCGCTCCCTCTCTCACACACACTCCCTCTCTCTGTCACACACTCTCTCTCTGTCACATACTCTCTCTCTCTCTCTCTCTGTCACACACACTCTCCCTCTTTCACACACACTCATCCTCTCTCACACACACACTCCCTCTCTCACATACACTCTTCCTTGCCACACACACACTCCCTCTCTCACAGACACACTCCCTATTTCAGACACACTATCTCTCTCACACACACACACACACCTTCCTTCTCTCACACACACACTGTCCCTCTCTTTCACACATGCTCTCTCCTTCTTGCTCACACATTTTCCCTCTCCCTCCCACCACAAACTCTCACTCTCTGCCCCTCACACACACCCTCCCTATTCCTCACACACTCTCACTCTCAGACACACACTCTTCCTCTCTCTCATACAAACTCTACCTCTCTCACACACTCCCTCTTTTTCTGTCACAAATGCTCTCTTCTTTTCTCTTTCAAAGATGCACTCCCTCCCTCTCAGAGACACAAACTCTCTCTCCTTTTTCATACTCAATCACTCACACACACAATCCTTCTCACACTCACACACTCCCTCTCTCTCACACAATCTCTCCCACTCTCTCATATAGACTCTCCCTCTCTCTAAGACACACTCTCCCTCTCTCAAACACACACTCTCCCTCCCTCTGTCTCACAAAATCTCCCTCTCTCACACACACACTATCTCTCACAGACACCTTCCTTCTCTATCACACACAGACTCTCCCGATCTTTCACAGACACTCTCCCTCTCCCTCACACCCACTCTCCCTCTCTCACACACACTCTCCCTCTCTCTCCCACACACTCCCTCTCTCACACACACTCCCTCTCTCACACACACTATCTCTCTCTCGCACACCTTCCTTCTCTCACACACTCTCCCTCTCTTTCACACACACTCTCTCCCCCTCTCTCTCACACTCCCTCACTCTTTCATACACACTCTCCCTCTCACCCTCTCTCACACACACTCTCTCCCTCTCACGCACATGCACTTACTATCGCACACACACTCTTTTCTCTCCCTCTCACAATCTCTCGCTCTCACTCACACACCCACACTCCCTCTCTCTCTCTCTCACATACACACACACCTTGCACACACACTCCATCTCACACTCACACACTCCCTCTCTCTCACACAAACTCTTCCAGTCTCTCTATAGACTCTCCCTCTCTCTAACACACTCTCTCCCTCTCTCTTTCACACACACACTCCATCCCCCTCACACACACACACTCTCCCTCTCTCTTTCACACACACACTCTCCCTTTTTCACTCACACACACTGCCTCTCTAACTCTCAGACAGACACTCTCCCTCTCTCCCACACACACTCTCCCACTCTCTCACAAACACTCTACCTCTCTCACACACACTCTCCCTCTCTCACGCACACTCTCCCTCTCTCACACACACTCTCCCTCTCTCACACACACTCTCCCTCTCTCACACACACACTCCCTCTCTCACACACACTGTCTCTCTCACACACCTTCCTTCTCTCACACACACTCTCCCTATCTTTCACACACAATCTCTCCCCCTCTCTCTCACACTCCCACTCTCACACACACACTCTCCCTCTCTCTCACACACATGCTTTCTCTCCCTCTCTCACACTCACTCCTTCTCTCTGTCACACACTCTCTCTCTGTCACACACACTCTCCCTCTTTCACACACACTCTCCCGCTCTCTCACACACACTCCCTCTCACACACACACTATGTCTCTCTCACATACCTTCCTTCTCTCACACACACTCTCCCTCTCTTTTACACACACTTCTTCCTCCTCTCTCTCCTACTCCCTCACTCTTTCATACACACTCTCCCTCTCACCCTCTCTCACACACACTCTCTCCCTCTCTCTCACACTCCCTCTCTCTCACACACACTCTCCCTCTCTCACATACACTCTTCCTCGCCACTCACACTCACCCCTCTCTCACACACACTCCCTCTCTCACACACACTATCTCTCTCTCACTCACCTTCCTTCTCTCACACGCACACTCTCCCTCTCTTTCACACATGCTCTCTCCTTCTCGCTCACACACTTTCCCTCTCCCTCCCACCAAAAACTCTCACTCTCTGCCCCTTACACACACCCTCCCTATTCCTCACACAGTCTTTCTCTCAGACACACAATCTCTTCCTCTCTCTTGTACACACTCTCCCTCTCTGACACACACTCCCTCTTTCTCTTTCAGACACACTCTCTCCCTCTCTCTCAAACTCGCTCTCTCTCACGCACACACTCACGCTCTCTCTCAAATACACTCTCCCTCTCTCTGTCACACACTCTCCCTCTGTCTCACACACACCATCCCTCTCTCGCTCTCAGACACACTCTCTCCATCTCTATCTCACACTCCCTCTAACTTTCATACACACTCTCCCTCTCTCTGTCAGACACACTCTCCCTCTCTCTCACACCTTCTCCCTGTCTCTCCCAGACACACTCTCCCACTCTCTCACACACACTCTCCGTCTCTCTCACACACACACTCATTCCCCCTCTCTCTCACACACACACTCCCTCTCTCTTAAACACACTCTCCCTCTCTCTCAGACACACACTCATTCCCCCTCTCACACACACACTCTCCCTCTCTCTCACACACACACACACTCTCCCTCTCTCTTTCACATACTCTCTCTTTCTCTGACAGACTCTCCCTCTCTCTCTCTCTCAGACACACTCCCTCTCTCTCTCATACTTCCTCTCTCTGTGATACATAATCTCCCTCTCTCGCACTCACACACTTTCCCTCTCTCTCTCACACACACTCTCTCTCACTCTCTCTTAAAAACACTCTACCCCTCTCTCCCTCTCGCTATATCATACGGGTACATTCTCTCCTTCAGACACTCTCTCCCCCTCTCTCTCACACACATTCTCCCTCTCTATCTGTCCACACACTTTCACTCTCTGCCCATCACACACACCATCCCTCTTCCTCACACACACTCTCTCTCAGACACACACTCTTCCTCTCTCTCATACACACTCTCCCTCTCTCACACACTCACTGTTTCTCTGTCAGAAATGCTCTCTCCCTTTCTCTTTCTCAGACGCACTCCCTCCCTCTCACAGACACAAACTCTCTCTCCTTCTCTATCTCCCTTTCACACTCACTCACTCACACACACTCTCTCCCTTTCACGCACATGCACTTACTATCTCACACACACTCTCTTCTCTCCCTCTCACACTCTTTTGCTCTCACTCACACACATCACACACACACTCCCTCTCACACTCACACACACCTTCTCTCTCACACAAAATCTCCCACTCTCTCCTATAGACTCTCCCTCTCTCTAACACACACTCTCCCTCTCTCTTTCACACACCCTCTCCCTCTCCCTCTCACACACAAACTCCATCCCCCTCTCACACACACACTCCATCCCCCTCTGACACACACACTCTCCCTCTCTCTTTCACACACACACTCTCCCTGTCTCACTCACACACACTGCCTCTCTATCTCTCAGACACACATTCTCCCTCTCTCCCACACACACTCTCCCTCTCTGTGTCACACACACTCTCCCGCTCTCCCACAAACACTCTACCTCTCTCACACACACTCTCCCTCTCTCACACACACACTATCTCTCACACACACCTTCCTTCTCAATCACACACACACTCTCCCTCTCTCACACACACTCTCCCTCTCTCACACATACACTATCTCTCACACACACCTTCCTTCTCTATCACAGACACACTCTCCCGCTCTTTCACAGATACTCTCCCTCTCCCTCACACCCAATCTACCTCTCTCACACACTATCTCTCTCTCACACACCTTCCTTCTCTCACACACACTCTCCCTCTCTCACATACACTCTTCCTCGCCACACACACTTTCCTTCTCTCACAGACACACTCCCTCTTTCAGACACACTATCTCTTTCACACACACACACACACACACACCTTCCTTCTCTCACACACACACTCTCCCTCTCTTTCACATACGCTCTCTCCTTCTCGCTCACACACATTCCCTCTCCCTCCCACCACAAACTCTCACTCTCTGCCCCTCACACACACCCTCCCTATTCCTCACACTGTCTTTCTCTCAGACACACACTCTCTTCCTCTCTCTCATACACAGTCTCCCTCTCTCACACACTCCCTCTTTCTCTTTCAGACACACTCTCTGCCTCTCTCTCAAACTCGCTCTCTCTCACGCACACACTCACTCTCAATTTCATACACACTCTCCCTCTCTCTCTCAGACACCCTCTCCCTCTCTCTCACACACTCTCCATCTCTCTCACAGACACACTCTCGCTCTTTCTCATGCACTCTTCCTCTCTCTTTCACACACACTCTCTATCTCACACACTTTGCCTCTCTCTCTGAGACACACTCTCTCTCACACACACTCTCCCTCTCTCTCACACACACTCTCCCTCTCTCTCACACAAACATTCATTCACCCTCTCTCACAAACACTCTCCCTCTCTCACACTCCCACTCTCTCACACACACACTCTCCCTCTCTCTCACACACACTCTCCCTCTCTCACACATACTCTCTCTCTCACACACACTCTCCCTCTCTTACACTCTCTCACTCTCTCTCTCAGACACCCTCTCCCTCTCTCTCAAACACTCTCCCTCTCTCTCCCAGACACACTCTCCCTCTTTCTCATGCACTCTCCCTCTCTCTTTCACACACACTCTCTATCTCACACACTTTGCCTCTCTCTCTCAGACACACTCTCTCTCACACTCACTCTACCTCTCTCTCACATATAATCTCCCTTTCTCTCTCACACACACTCCCTCTCTCTGTCACACACACTCTCTCTCTCTCTCACACACCCTCTCCCTTACCTCTCACACACACTCTCCCTCTCTCTCACACACACTCTCCCTTTCTCTCAGACACACACTCATTCCCCCTCTCACACACACACACTCCCCCTCTCTCACACACACACACACACTCTCCCTCTCTCTTTCACATACACTCTCCTTCTCTGACAGACTCTCCCTCTCACTCTCTCTCAGACACACTCCCTCTCTCCCTCACACATAATCTCCCTTTCTCGCATTCACACACTCTCCCTCTCTCTCTCACACACACTCTCTCTCACTATCTGTTACACACTCTCTCCCCCTCTCTCCTCTCTTCCTCTCGCTATATCATACGCATACATTCTGTCCCTCAGACACTCTCTCCCCCTCTCTCTCACACACACTCTCCCCCTCTCTCACACACTTTCTCCCTCTCTATCTGTCCACTTACTCTCACTCTCTGCCCATCACACACACCCTCCCTCTTCCTCACACACTCTCTCTCTCTCAGACACACACTCATTCCCCCTCTCACACACACACTCTCCCTCTCTCTCACACGCACACACTCTCCCTCTCTCTTTCACATACACTCTCTTTCTCTGACAAACTCTCCCTCTCTCTCTCTCAGACACACTCCCTCTCTCTCTCATACTTCCTCTCTCTCTGAAACATAACCTCCCGCTTTTGCACTCACACATTCTCCCTCTCTCTCTCACACACACTCTCTCTCAGTCTCACTTACACAAACTCTGCCCCTCTCTCCCTCTCGCTATATCATACGCATACATTCTCACCCTCAGACACTCTCTCCCCTTCTCTCTCACACACATTCTCCTTCTCTATCTGTCCACACACTTTCACTCTCTGCCCATCACACACACCATCCCTCTTCCTCACATTCACTCTCTCTCAGACACACACTCTTCCTCTCTCTCATACACACTCTCCCTCTCTCACACACTCCCTCTTTCTCTGTCAGAAATGCTCTCTTCCTTTCTCTTTCTCAGATGCACTCCCTCCCTCTCACAGACAAAAACTCTCCCACTCTCTCATATAGACTCTCCCTCTCTCTAACACACACTCTCCCTCTCTCTTTCACACACACTCTCCCTCTCCCTCTCACACACAAACTCCGTCCCCCTCTCACACACACAATCCATCCCCCTCTCACACACACACTCTACCTCTCACTTTCACACACACTGCCTCTCTATCTCTCAGACACACACTCTCCCTCTCTCCCACAAACACTCTCCCTCTCTCTGTCACACACACTGTCCCGCTCTCTCACAAACACTCTACCTCTCACACTCTCTCACACACACTCTCTCCCTCTCTCTCACACTCCCTCTCTCACACACACACTCTCCCTCTCTCTCACACAAATGTTTTCTCTCCCTCTCTGTCACACACTCTCTCTCTGTCACACACTCTCCCGCTCTCACACACACTCTTCCTCTCTCACACACACACTCTCCCTCTCTCCCACACACTCTCCCTCTCTCACACAAACATTATCTCTCACACACACCTTCTTTCTCTATCACACACACACTCTCCCTCTCTCTCACACACACTCCCTCTCTCACACACACTATGTCTCTCTCACACACCTTCCTTCTCTCAGACACACTCTTCCTATCTTTCACACACACTCTCTCTCCCTCTCTCTCACACTCCCTCACTCGTTCATACACACTCTCCCTCTCACCCTCTCTCACACACACTCTCTCCCTCTCTCTCACACTCCCTCTCTCACACACACACTCTCCCTCTCTCTCACACACATGCTTTCTCTCCCTCTCTCACGCACACTCCCTCTCTCTGTCACACACTCTCTCTCTCTGTCACACACACTCTCCTTCTTTCACATACACTCATCCTCTCTCACACACACTCTCCCTCTCTCACATACACTCTTCCTCACCACACACACTCACCCGCTCTCTCACACACTCTCCCGCTCTCTCACACACTCTCCCGCTCTCTCACACACACTCCCTCTCTCACACACACTATGTCTCTCTCACACACCTTCCTTCTCTCACACACACTCTCCCTCTCTTTCACACACACTCTCTCCCCTCACTCTCACACTCCCTCACTCTTTCATACACACTCTCCCTCTCACCCTCTCTCACACACACTCTCTCCCTCTCTCTCACTCTCTCTCTCTCACACACACTATCTCTCTCTCACTCACCTTCCTTCTCTCACACACACACTCTCCCTCTCTTTCAAACACGCTCTCTCCTTCTCGCTCACACACTTTCCCTCTCCCTCCCACCATAAACTCACTCTCTGCCCCTCACACACACCCTCCCTATTCCTCACACAATCTTTCTCTCAGACACACACTCTCTTCCTCTCTCTCGTACACACTCTCCCTCTCTCACACACTCCCTCTTTCTCTTTCAGACACACTCTCTCCCTCACTCTCAAACTCGCTCTCTCTCATGCACACACTCACGCTCTCTCTGAAAAACACTCTCCCTCTCTCTGTCACACACTCTCCCTCTCTCTGTCACACTCTCTCCCTCTCTCTGACACACACCCTCCCTCTCTCTCTCTCTCAGACACACTCTCTGCCTCTCTATGTCACACTCACTCTCACTTTCATACACACTCTCCCTCTCTCTCTCAGACACACACTCTCCATCTCTCTCCCAGACACACTCTCCCTCTTTCTCACACAATCTCCCTCTCTCTTTCACACACACACTCTATCTCACACACTCTCCCTCTCTCTCTCAGACACACTCTCGCTCACACTCCCTCTCTCTCACACGCACACTCCCTCTCTCTCAAACATACACTCGCTCTCTCTCATACACACACTCGCTCTCTCACACACACACACTCCCTCTCTCTGTCACACATCCTTTCTCTCTCTCACACACACTCTCCCTCTCTCTCACACACACTCTCCCTCTCTCTCACACAAACATTCATTCACCCTCTCTCACAAACACTCTCCCTCTCTCACACTCCCACTCTCTCACACACACACTTTCCCTCTCTCTCACACACACTCTCCCTCTCTCACACATACTCTCTCCCTCACACACACTCTCCCTCTCTCTCCCAGACACACTCTCCCTCTTTCTCATGCACTCTCCCTCTCTCTTTCACACACACTCTCTATCTCACACACTTTGCCTCTCTCTCTCAGACACACTCTCTCTCACACTCACTCTCTCTCATGCACACTCTCCCTCTCTCTCACATATACTCTCCCTCTCTCTCTCACACACACTCCCTCTCTCTGTCACACAAACTCTCTCACTCTCACACACCCTCTCCATTACCTCTCACACACAGTCTCCCTATCTCTCACACACACACTCATTCCCTCTCTCACACACACACTCTCCCACTCTCTTACACACACTCTCCCTCTCTCTCAGACACACACTCATTCCCCCTCTCACACACACACTCTCCCCCTCTCTCTCACACACACACACTCTCCCCTTCTCTTTCACATACACTCTCTTTCTCTGACAGACTCTCCCTCTCTCTCTCTCTCAGACACACTCCCTCTCTCTCTCTCACATAATCTCCCTCTCTCACACTCACACACTCTCCCTCTCTCTCACACACACACTCTCTCTCACTCTCTCTCACACACACTCTTCCCCTCTCTCCCCCTCGCTATATCATACGCAAACATTCTCTCCCTCAGACACTCTGTCCCCGTCTCTCTCACACACACACACCCCCTCTCTCACACACATTCTCCTTCTCTATTTGTCCACACACTCTCACTCTCTGCCCATCACACGCACCCTCCCTCTTCCTCACACACTCTCACTCTCAGACACACACTCTTCCTCTCTCTCATACACACTCTACCTCTCTCACACACTCCCTCTTTCTCTGTCAGCAATGCTCTCTTCCTTTCTCTTTCTCAGATGCACTCCCTCCCTCTCACAGACACAAACTCTATCTGCTTTGCTATCTCTCTTTCACACTCACACTCTCACACACACACTCACTCCTTCTCACGCACATACACTTACTATCTCACACACACTCTCTTCTCTCCCTCTCACACTCTCTCGCTTGCACTCACACACACACACTCCCTCTGTCTCTCACATACACACACACCTCACACACACACTCCCTCTCACACACACTCACTACCTCTCCCTCACACAATCTCTCCCACTCTCTCATATAGACGCTCCCTCTCTCTAACACCCACTCTCCCTCTCTCTTTCACACACACTCTCCCTCTCCCTCTCACACACAAACACCATCCCCCGCTCACACACAGTCCATCCCCCTCTGATACACACACTCTCCCTCTCTCTTTCACACACACACTCTCCCTGTCTCACTCACACACACTTCCTCTCTATTTAACATACACTCTCTCCCCCTCTCTCTCACGCTCCGTCACTCATACACACTATCCCTCTCTCCCTCTCTCACACACACAGTCTCCCTCTCTCTCGCACCCCCTCTTTCACATACACACAATCTCCCTCTCTCTCTCACACACACGCTTTCTCTCCCTCTCTCATACACAAACTCTCCCTCTCTCACATACACTCTCCCGTTCTCTTACAGCACTCTAGATCTCTCACACACACTCACCCTCTCTCACACAAAGTCTCCCTCTTTCACACACACACTCTCCCTCTTTCACACACACACTCTCCCTCTCTCACACACACTCTCCGTCTCTCACACACACACTATCTCTCACACACACCTTCCTTCTCTATCACACACACACTCTCCAACTCTCTCACGCACACTCCCTCTCACACACACTATGTCTCTCTCACACACCTTCCTTCTCTCACATACACTCTCCCTATCTTTCACACACACTCTCTCCCCCTCTCTCTCACACTCCCTCACTCTTTCATACACACTCTCCCTCTCACCCTCTCTCACACACACACTCTCCCTCTCTCTCACACTCCCACTCTCACACACACACTCTCCCTCTCTCTCTCTCACACACATGCTTTCTCTCCCTCTCTCACACACACTCCCTCTCTCTGTCACACACTCTCTCTCTCTTTCACACACACTCTCCCTCTTTCACACACACTCATCCTCTCTCACACACACTCTCCCTCTCTCACATACACTCTTCCTTGCCACACACTCACTCCCTCTCTCACAGATACACTCCCTCTTTCAGACACACTAGCTCTCTCACACACACACACACACACACCTTCCTTCTCTCACACACACACTCTCCCTCTCTTTCACACACGCTCTCTCCTTCTTGCTCACACACTTTCCCTCTCCCTCCCACCACAAACTCTCACTCTCTGCCCCTCACACACACCCTCCCTACTCCTCACACACTTTCACTCTTAGAAACACACTCTTCCTCTCTCTCATACACACTCTACCTCTCTCACACACTCCCTCTTTCTCTGTCAGAAATGCTCTCTTCTTTTCTCTTTCAAAGATGCACTCCCTCCCTCTCACAGACACAAACTCTCTCTCCTTTTCTATCTCTTTTTCACACTCACTCACTCACACACACACACTCCCTCTCACACTCACACACTCCCTCTCTCTCACACAATCTCTCCCACTCTCTCATATAGACTCTCCCTCTCTCTAAGACAAACTCTACCTCTCACTTTCACACACACTCTCCCTGTCTCACTCACACTCACTGCCTCTCTATCTCTCAGACACACACTCTCCCTCTCTCACACACACACTCTCCCTCCCTCTGTCACACAATCTCTCCCTCTCTCACACACACACTATCTCTCACACACACCTTCCTTCTCTATCACACACACACACTCCCTCTCTCTCACACACACTCCCTCTCTCACACACACTATGTCTCTCTCACACATCTTCCTTCACTCACACACAATCTCCCCATCTTTCACACACACTCTCTCCCCTCACTCTCACACTCCCTCACTCTTTCACACACACTCTCCCTCTCACCCTCTCTCACACACACACTCTCCCTCTCTCTCACACACATGCTTTCTCTCCCTCTCTCATGCACACTCCCTCTCTCTGTCACACACTCTCTCTCTCTGTCTTACACACTCTCCCTCTTTCACATACACTCATCCTCTCTCACACACACTCTCCCTCTCTCACATGCACTCTTCCTCACCACACACACTCACCCGCTCTCTCACACACTCTCCCGCTCTCTCTCACACACTCCCTCTCTCACACACACTATGTCTCTCTCACACACCTTCCTTCTCTCACACACACTCTCCCTATCTTTCACACACACTCTCTCCCCTCACTCTCACACTCCCTCACTCTTTCATACACACTCTCCCTCTCACCCTCTCTCACACACACTCTCTCCCTCTCTCTCACACTCTCTCTCTCACACACACTATCTCTCTCTCACTCACCTTCCTTCTCTCACACACACACTCTCCCTCTCTTTCAAACACGCTCTCTCCTTCTCGCTCACACACTTTCCCTCCCCCTCCCACCATAAACTCACTCTCTGCCCCTCACACACACCCTCCCTATTCCTCACACAATCTTTCTCTCAGACACACACTCTCTTCCTCTCTCTCGTACACACTCTCCCTCTCTCACACACTCCCTCTTTCTCTTTCAGACACACTCTCTCCCTCACTCTCAAACTCGCTCTCTCTCATGCACACACTCACGCTCTCTCTGAAAAACACTCTCCCTCTCTCTGTCACACACTCTCCCTCTCTCTGTCACACTCTCTCCCTCTCTCTGACACACACCCTCCCTCTCTCTCTCAGACACACTCTCTGCCTCTCTATGTCACACTCACTCTCACTTTCATACACACTCTCCCTCTCTCTCTCAGACACACACTCTCCATCTCTCTCCCAGACACACTCTCCCTCTTTCTCACACAATCTCCCTCTCTCTTTCACACACACACTCTATCTCACACACTCTCCCTCTCTCTCTCAGACACACTCTCGCTCACACTCCTTCTCTCTCACACGCACACTCCCTCTCTCTCAAACATACATCGCTCTCTCTCACACACACACTCCCTCTCTCTGTCACACACCCTTTCTCTCTCTCACACACACTCTCCCTCTCTCTCACACACACTTTCCCTCTCTCTCACACAAACATTCATTCACCCTCTCTCACAAACACTCTCCCTCTCTCACACTCCCACTCTCTCACACACACACTTTCCCTCTCTCTCACACACACTCTCCCTCTCTCACACATACTCTCTCCCTCACACACACTCTCCCTCTCTCAAACACTCTCCCTCTCTCTCCCAGACACACTCTCCCTCTTTCTCATGCACTCTCCCTCTCTCTTTCACACACACTCTCTATCTCACACACTTTGCCTCTCTCTCTCAGACACACTCTCTCTCACACTCACTCTCTCTCATGCACACTCTCCCTCTCTCTCACATATACTCTCCCTCTCTCTCTCACACACACTCCCTCTCTCTGTCACACACACTCTCTCACTCTCACACACCCTCTCCATTACCTCTCACACACAGTCTCCCTATCTCTCTCACACACACTCATTCCCCCTCTCACACACACACTCTCCCACTCTCTTACACACACTCTCCCTCTCTCTCAGACACACACTCATTCCCCCTCTCACACACACACTCTCCCCCTCTCTCTCACACACACACACTCTCCCCCTCTCTTTCACATACGCTCTCTTTCTCTGACAGACTCTCCCTCTCTCTCTCTCTCAGACACACTCCCTCTCTCTCTCTCACATAATCTCCCTCTCTCACACTCACACACTCTCCCTCTCTCTCACACACACACTCTCTCTCACTCTCTCTCACACACACTCTTCCCCTCTCTCCCTCTCGCTATATCATACGCAAACATTCTCTCCCTCAGACACTCTGTCCCCGTCTCTCTCACACACACACACCCCCTCTCTCACACACATTCTCCTTCCCTATTTGTCCACACACTCTCACTCTCTGCCCATCACACGCACCCTCCCTCTTCCTCACACACTCTCACTCTCAGACACACACTCTTCCTCTCTCTCATACACACTCTACCTCTCTCACACACTCCCTCTTTCTCTGTCAGCAATGCTCTCTTCCTTTCTCTTTCTCAGATGCACTCCCTCCCTCTCACAGACACAAACTCTATCTGCTTTGCTATCTCTCTTTCACACTCACACTCTCACACACACACTCACTCCTTCTCACGCACATATACTTACTATCTCACACACACTCTCTTCTCTCCCTCTCACAGTCTCTCGCTCGCACTCACACACACACACTCCCTCTGTCTCTCACATACACACACACCTCACACACACACTCCCTCTCACACACACTCACTACCTCTCCCTCACACAATCTCTCCCACTCTCTCATATAGACGCTCCCTCTCTCTAACACCCACTCTCCCTCTCTCTTTCACACACACTCTCCCTCTCCCTCTCACACACAAACGCCATCCCCCGCTCACACACAGTCCATCCCCCTCTGATACACACACTCTCCCTCTCTCTTTCACACACACACTCTCCCTGTCTCACTCACACACACTTCCTCTCTATTTAACATACACTCTCTCCCCCTCTCTCTCACGCTCCGTCACTCTTTCATACACACTATCCCTCTCTCCCTCTCTCACACACACACTCTCCCTCTCTCTCTCTCACACACACGCTTTCTCTCCCTCTCTCATACACACACTCTCCCTCTCTCACATACACTCTCCCGTTCTCTTACAGCACTCTACATCTCTCACACACACTCTCCCTCTCTCACACACACTCTCCCTCTTTCACACACACACTCTCCCTCTCTCACACACACTCTCCGTCTCTCACACACACACTATCTCTCACACACACCTTCCTTCTCTATCACACACACACTCTCCCTCTCTCTCACGCACACTCCCTCTCTCACACACACTATGTCTCTCTCACACACCTTCCTTCTCTCACACACACTCTCCCTATCTTTCACACACACTCTCTCCCCCTCTCTCTCACACTCCCTCACTCTTTCATACACACTCTCCCTCTCACCCTCTTTCACACTCCCACTCACACACACACTCTCCCTCTCTCTCTCTCACACACATGCTTTCTCTCCCTCTCTCACACACACTCCCTCTCTCTGTCACACACTCTCTCTCTCTTTCACGCACACTCTCCCTCTTTCACACACTCATCCTCTCTCACACACCCTCTCCCTCTCTCACATACACTCTTCCTTGCCACACACTCACTCCCTCTCTCACAGATACACTCCCTCTTTCAGACACACTAGCTCTCTCTCACACACACACACACACTTTCCTTCTCTCACACACACACTCTCCCTCTCTTTCACACACGCTCTCTCCTTCTTGCTCACACACTTTCCCTCTCCCTCCCACCACAAACTCTCACTCTCTGCCCCTCACACACACCCTCCCTATTCCTCACACACTTTCACTCTTAGAAACACACTCTTCCTCTCTCTCATACACACTCTACCTCTCTCACACACTCCCTCTTTCTCTGTCAGAAATGCTCTCTTCTTTTCTCTTTCAAAGACGCACTCCCTCCCTCTCACAGACACAAACTCTCTTTCCTTTTCTATCTCTTTTTCACACTCACTCACTCACACACACACACTCCCTCTCACACTCGCACACTCCCTCTCTCTCACGCAATCTCTCCCACTCTCTCATATAGACTCTCCCTCTCTCTAAGACAAACTCTCCCTCTCACTTTCACACACACTCTCCCTGTCTCACTCACACTCACTGCCTCTCTATCTCTCAGACACACACTCTCCCTCTCTCACACACACACTCTCCCTCCCTCTGTCACACAAACTCTCCCTCTCTCACACACTCACTATCTCTCACACACACCTTCCTTCTCTATCACACACACACTCTCCCTCTCTCTCACACACACTCCCTCTCTCATACACACTATGTCTCTCTCACACATCTTCCTTCACTCACACACACTCTCCCTATCTTTCACACACACTCTCTCCCCCTCTCTCTCACACTCCCTCACTCTTTCATACACACTCTCCCTCTCACCCTCTCTCACACACACTCTCTCCTTCTCTCTCACACTCCCACTCTCACACACACACTCTCCCTCTCTCTCTCTCTCTCACACACATGCTTTCGCTCCCTCTCTCACACACACTCCCTCTCTCTGTCACACACTCTCTCTGTCACACACTCTCTCTCTCTCTCTGTCACACACACTCTCCCTCTTTCACACACACTCATCCTCTCTCACACACACACTCCCTCTCTCACATACACTCTTCCTTGCCACACACACACTCCCTCTCTCACAGACACACTCCCTATTTCAGACACACTATCTCTCACACACACACACACACACCTTCCTTCTCTCACACACACACTCTCCCTCTCTTTCACACACGCTCTCTCCTTCTTGCTCACACATTTTCCCTCTCCCTCCCACCACAAACTCTCACTCTCTGCCCCTCACACACACCCTCCCTATTCCTCACACACCCTCACTCTCAGACACACACTCTTCCTCTCTCTCATACAAACTCTACCTCTCTCACACACTCCCTCTTTCTCTGTCAGAAATGCTCCCTTCTTTTCTCATTCAAAGACGCACTCCCTCCCTCTCACAGACACAAACTCTCTCTCCTTTTCTATCTCTTTTTCATACTCAATCACTCACACACACACTCCTTCTCACACTCACACACTCCCTCTCTCTCACACAATCACTCCCACTCTCTCATATAGACTCTCCCTCTCTCTAAGACACACTCTCCCTCTCTCACACACACACTATCATTCACAGACACCTTCCTTCTCTATCACACACAGACTCTCCCTCCCTTTCACAGACACTCTCCCTCTCCCTCACACCCACTCTCCCTCTCTCTCACACACACTTCCTCTCTCACACACACTCCCTCTCTCACACACACTATCCCTCTCTCGCACACCTTCCTTCTCTCACACACTCTCCCTCTCTTTCACACACACTCTCTCCCTCTCACGCACATGCACTTACTATCGCACACACACTCTCTTCTCTCCCTCTCACAATCTCTCGCTCTCACTCACACACCCACACTCCCTCTCTCTCTCTCACATACACACACACCTTGCACACACACTCCATCTCACACTCACACACTCCGTCTCTCTCACACAAACTCTTCCAGTCTCTCTATAGACTCTCCCTCTCTCTAACACACTCTCTCCCTCTCTCTTTCACACACACACTCCATCCCCCTCACACACACACACTCTCCCTCTCTCTTTCACACACACTCTCCCTTTTTCACTCACACACACTGCCTCTCTAACTCTCAGACACACACTCTCCCTCTCTCCCACACACACTCTCCGACTCTCTCACAAACACTCTACCTCTCTCACACACACTCTCTCTCACACACACACATTCCCTCTCTCTCTCTCACACACATGCTTTCTCTCCCTCTCTCACACACACTCCCTCTCTCTGTCACACACTCTCTCTCTCTTTCACACACACTCTCCTTCTTTCACACACACTCATCCTCTTTCACACACGCTCTCCCTCTCTCACATACACTCTTCCTTGCCACACACTCACTCCTTCTCTCACAGACACACTCCCTCTTTCAGACACACTATCTCTCTCACACACACACACACCTTCCTTCTCTCACACACACACTCGCCCTCTCTTTCACACACGCTCTCTCCTTCTTGCTCACACACTTTCCCTCTCCCTCCCACCACAAACTCTCACTCTCTGCCCCTCTCACACACCCTCCCTACTCCTCACACACTTTCACTCTTAGAAACACACTCTTCCTCTCTCTCATACACACTCTACCTCTCTCACACACTCCCTCTTTCTCTGTCAGAAATGCTCTCTTCTTTTCTCTTTCAAAGACGCACTCCCTCCCTCTCACAGACACAAACTCTCTCTCCTTTTCTATCTCTTTTTCACACTCACTCAATCACACACACACACTCCCTCTCACACTCACACACTCCCTCTCTCTCACACAATCTCTCCCACTCTCTCATATAGACTCTCCCTCTCTCTAAGACAAACTCTCCCTCTCACTTTCACACACACTCTCCCTGTCTCACTCACACTCACTGCCTCTCTATCTCTCAGACACACACTCTCCCTCTCTCACACACACACACTCCCTCCCTCTGTCACACAAACTCTCCCTCTCTCACACACACACTATCTCTCACACACACCTTCCTTCTCTATCACACACACACTCTCCCTCTCTCTCACACACACTCCCTCTCTCACACACACTATGTCTCTCTCACACATCTTCCTTCACTCACACACACTCTCCCTATCTTTCACACACACTCTCTCCCCCTCTCTCTCAAACTTCCTCACTCTTTCATACACACTCTCCCTCTCACCCTCTCTCACACACACTCTCTCCCTCTCTCTCACACTCCCACTCTCACACACACACTCTCCCTCTCTCTCTCTCACACCCA
Organism: Isurus oxyrinchus; assembly: GCA_026770705.1. Classification (NCBI taxonomy): domain Eukaryota; kingdom Metazoa; phylum Chordata; class Chondrichthyes; order Lamniformes; family Lamnidae; genus Isurus; species Isurus oxyrinchus. Next base: position 33,265 of record JANJGN010001830.1, on the reverse strand, counting down.
TGCTTTCGCTCCCCCTCTCAAACACACTCCCTCTCTCTGTCACACACTGTCTCTCTCTGTCACACACTCTCTCTCTCTGTCACACACACTCTCCCTCTTTCACACACACTCATCCTCTCTCACACACACTCTCCCTCTCTCACATACACTCTCCTTGCCACACACACACTCCCTCTTTCAGACACACTATCTCTCTCTCACACACACACACACCTTCCTTCTCTCACACACTCACTGTCCCTCTCTTTCACACATGCTCTCTCCTTCTTGCTCACACATTTTCCCTCTCCCTCCCACCACAAACTCTCACTCTCTGCCCCTCACACACACCCTCCCTATTCCTCACACATTCTCACTCTCAGACACACACTCTTCCTCTCTCTCATACAAACTCTACCTCTCTCACACACTCCCTCTTTTTCTGTCACAAATGCTCTCTTCTTTTCTCTTTCAAAGATGCACTCCCTCCCTCTCAGAGACACAAACTCTCTCTCCTTTTTCATACTCAATCACTCACACACACAATCCTTCTCACACTCACACACTCCCTCTCTCTCACACAATCTCTCCCACTCTCTCATATAGACTCTCCCTCTCTCTAAGACACACTCTTCCTCTCTCAAACACACACTCTCCCTCCCTCTGTCTCACAAAATCTCCCTCTCTCACACACACACTATCTCTCACAGACACCTTCCTTCTCTATCACACACAGACTCTCCCGCTCTTTCACAGACACTCTCCCTCTCCCTCACACCCACTCTCCCTCTCTCACACACACTCTCCCTCTCTCTCCCACACACTCCCTCTCTCACACACACTCCCTCTCTCACACACACTATCTCTCTCTCGCACACCTTCCTTCTCTCACACACTCTCCCTCTCTTTCACACACACTCTCTCCCCCTCTCTCTCACACTCCCTCACTCTTTCATACACACTCTCCCTCTCACCCTCTCTCACACACACTCTCTCCCTCTCACGCACATGCACTTACTATTGCACACACACTCTCTTCTCTCCCTCTCACAATCTCTCGCTCTCACTCACACACCCACACTCCCTCTCTCTCTCTCTCACATACACACACACCTTGCACACACACTCCATCTCACACTCACACACTCCCTCTCTCTCACACAAACTCTTCCAGTCTCTCTATAGACTCTCCCTCTCTCTAACACACTCTCTCCCTCTCTCTTTCACACACACACTCCATCCCCCTCACACACACACACTCTCCCTCTCTCACACACACACTCTCCCTTTTTCACTCACACACACTGCCTCTCTAACTCTCAGACAGACACTCTCTCTCTCTCCCACACACACTCTCCCACTCTCTCACAAACACTCTACCTCTCTCACACACACTCTCCCTCTCTCACGCACACTCTCCCTCTCTCACACACACTCTCCCTCTCTCACACACACACTATCTCTCACACATACCTTCCTTCTCTATCACACACACACTCTCCCTCTCTCTCACACACACTCCCACTCTCACACACACACTCTCCCTCTCTCTCACACACATGCTTTCTCTCCCTCTCACACTCACTCCTTCTCTCTGTCACACACTCTCTCTCTGTCACACACACTCTCCCTCTTTCACACACACTCTCCCGCTCTCACACACACACTATGTCTCTCTCACATACCTTCCTTCTCTCACACACACTCTCCCTCTCTTTTACACACACTTCTTCCTCCTCTCTCTCCCACTCCCTCACTCTTTCATACACACTCTCCCTCTCACCCTCTCTCACACACACTCTCTCCCTCTCTCTCACACTCCCTCTCTCTCACACACACTCTCCCTCTCTCACATACACTCTTCCTCGCCACACACACTCACCCCTCTCTCACACACACTCCCTCTCTCACACACACTATCTCTCTCTCACTCACCTTCCTTCTCTCACACGCACACTCTCCCTCTCTTTCACACATGCTCTCTCCTTCTCGCTCACACACTTTCCCTCTCCCTCCCACTAAAAACTCTCACTCTCTGCCCCTTACACACACCCTCCCTATTCCTCACACAGTCTTTCTCTCAGACACACAATCTCTTCCTCTCTCTTGTACACACTCTCCCTCTCTGACACACACTCCCTCTTTCTCTTTCAGACACACTCTCTCCCTCTCTCTCAAACTCGCTCTCTCTCACGCACACACTCACGCTCTCTCTCAAATACACTCTCCCTCTCTCTGTCACACACTCTCCCTCTGTCTCACACACACCATCCCTCTCTCGCTCTCAGACACACTCTCTCCATCTCTATCTCACACTCCCTCTAACTTTCATACACACTCTCCCTCTCTCTGTCAGACACACTCTCCCTCTCTCTCACACCTTCTCCCTGTCTCTCCCAGACACACTCTCCCACTCTCTCATACACACTCTCTGTCTCTCTCACACACACACTCATTCCCCCTCTCTCTCACACACACACTCCCTCTCTCTTAAACACACTCTCCCTCTCTCTCAGACACACACTCATTCCCCCTCTCACACACACACTCTCCCTCTCTCTCACACACACACACACTCTCCCTCTCTCTTTCACATACTCTCTCTTTCTCTGACAGACTCTCCCTCTCTCTCTCTCTCAGACACACTCCCTCTCTCTCTCATACTTCCTCTCTCTATGATACATAATCTCCCTCTCTCGCACTCACACACTCTCCCTCTCTCTCTCACACACACTCTCTCTCACTCTCTCTTAAAAACACTCTACCCCTCTCTCCCTCTCGCTATATCATACGGGTACATTCTCTCCTTCAGACACTCTCTCCCCCTCTCTCTCACACACATTCTCCCTCTCTATCTGTCCACACACTTTCACTCTCTGCCCATCACACACACCATCCCTCTTCCTCACACACACTCTCTCTCAGACACACACTCTTCCTCTCTCTCATACACACTCTCCCTCTCTCACACACTCACTGTTTCTCTGTCAGAAATGCTCTCTCCCTTTCTCTTTCTCAGACGCACTCCCTCCCTCTCACAGACACAAACTCTCTCTCCTTCTCTATCTCCCTTTCACACTCACTCACTCACACACACTCTCTCTCTCTCACGCACATGCACTTACTATCTCACACACACTCTCTTCTCTCCCTCTCACACTCTTTTGCTCTCACTCACACACATCACACACACACTCCCTCTCACACTCACACACACCTTCTCTCTCACACAAAATCTCCCACTCTCTCCTATAGACTCTCCCTCTCTCTAACACACACTCTCCCTCTCTCTTTCACACACCCCTCTCCCTCTCCCTCTCACACACAAACTCCATCCCCCTCTCACACACACACTCCATCCCCCTCTGACACACACACTCTCCCTCTCTCTTTCACACACACACTCTCCCTGTCTCACTCACACACACTGCCTCTCTATCTCTCAGACACACATTCTCCCTCTCTCCCACACACACTCTCCCTCTCTGTGTCACACACACTCTCCCGCTCTCCCACAAACACTCTACCTCTCTCACACACACTCTCCCTCTCTCACACACACACTATCTCTCACACACACCTTCCTTCTCAATCACACACACACTCTCCCTCTCTCACACACACTCTCCCTCTCTCACACATACACTATCTCTCACACACACCTTCCTTCTCTATCACAGACACACTCTCCCGCTCTTTCACAGATACTCTCCCTCTCCCTCACACCCAATCTACCTCTCTCACACACTATCTCTCTCTCACACACCTTCCTTCTCTCACACACACTCTCCCTCTCTCACATACACTCTTCCTCGCCACACACACTTTCCTTCTCTCACAGACACACTCCCTCTTTCAGACACACTATCTCTTTCACACACACACACACACACACACACCTTCCTTCTCTCACACACACACTCTCCCTCTCTTTCACATACGCTCTCTCCTTCTCGCTCACACACATTCCCTCTCCCTCCCACCACAAACTCTCACTCTCTGTCCCTCACACACACCCTCCCTATTCCTCACACTGTCTTTCTCTCAGACACACACTCTCTTCCTCTCTCTCATACACAGTCTCCCTCTCTCACACACTCCCTCTTTCTCTTTCAGACACACTCTCTGCCTCTCTCTCAAACTCGCTCTCTCTCACGCACACACTCACTCTCAATTTCATACACACTCTCCCTCTCTCTCTCAGACACCCTCTCCCTCTCTCTCACACACTCTCCATCTCTCTCACAGACACACTCTCACTCTTTCTCATGCACTCTTCCTCTCTCTTTCACACACACTCTCTATCTCACACACTTTGCCTCTCTCTCTGAGACACACTCTCTCTCACACACACTCTCCCTCTCTCTCACACACACTCTCCCTCTCTCTCACACAAACATTCATTCACCCTCTCTCACAAACACTCTCCCTCTCTCACACTCCCACTCTCTCACACACACACTCTCCCTCTCTCTCACACACACTCTCCCTCTCTCACACATACTCTCTCTCTCACACACACTCTCCCTCTCTTACACTCTCTCACTCTCTCTCTCAGACACCCTCTCCCTCTCTCTCAAACACTCTCCCTCTCTCTCCCAGACACACTCTCCCTCTTTCTCATGCACTCTCCCTCTCTCTTTCACACACACTCTCTATCTCACACACTTTGCCTCTCTCTCTCAGACACACTCTCTCTCACACTCACTCTACCTCTCTCTCACATATAATCTCCCTTTCTCTCTCACACACACTCCCTCTCTCTGTCACACACACTCTCTCTCTCTCTCACACACCCTCTCCCTTACCTCTCACACACACTCTCCCTCTCTCTCACACACACTCTCCCTTTCTCTCAGACACACACTCATTCCCCCTCTCACACACACACACTCCCCCTCTCTCACACACACACACACTCTCCCTCTCTCTTTCACATACACTCTCCTTCTCTGACAGACTCTCCCTCTCACTCTCTCTCAGACACACTCCCTCTCTCCCTCACACATAATCTCCCTTTCTCGCATTCACACACTCTCCCTCTCTCTCTCACACACACTATCTCTCACAAACACCTTCCTTCTCTAGCACACACACAGTCTCCCTCTCTCTCACACACACTCCCTCTCTCACACACTATCTTCTCTCACACACCTTCCTTCTCTCACACACACTCTCCCTATCTTTCACACACACTCTCTCCCCCTCTCTCCTCTCTCCCTCTCGCTATATCATACGCATACATTCTGTCCCTCAGACACTCTCTCCCCCTCTCTCTCACACACACTCTCCCCCTCTCTCACACACTTTCTCCCTCTCTATCTGTCCACTTACTCTCACTCTCTGCCCATCACACACACCCTCCCTCTTCCTCACACACTCTCTCTCTCTCAGACACACACTCATTCCCCCTCTCACACACACACTCTCCCTCTCTCTCACACGCACACACTCTCCCTCTCTCTTTCACATACACTCTCTTTCTCTGACAAACTCTCCCTCTCTCTCTCTCAGACACACTCCCTCTCTCTCTCATACTTCCTCTCTCTCTGAAACATAACCTCCCGCTTTTGCACTCACACATTCTCCCTCTCTCTCTCACACACACTCTCTCTCAGTCTCACTTACACAAACTCTGCCCCTCTCTCCCTCTCGCTATATCATACGCATACATTCTCACCCTCAGACACTCTCTCCCCTTCTCTCTCACACACACTCTCACCTCTCTCACACACATTCTCCCTCTCTATCTGTCCACACACTTTCACTCTCTGCCCTTAACACACACCATCCCTCTTCCTCACACTCACTCTCTCTCAGACACACACTCTTCCTCTCTCTCATACACACTCTCCCTCTCTCACACACTCCCTCTTTCTCTGTCAGAAATGCTCTCTCCCTTTCTCTTTCTCAGATGCACTCCCTCCCTCTCACAGACACAAACTCTCCCACTCTCTCATATAGACTCTCCCTCTCTCTAACACACACTCTCCCTCTCTCTTTCACACACACTCTCCCTCTCCCTCTCATACACAAACTCCGTCCCCCTCTCACACACACAATCCATCCCCCTCTCACACACACACTCTACCTCTCACTTTCACACACACACCCTCCCTGTCTCACTCACACACACTGCCTCTCTATCTCTCAGACACACACTCTCCCTCTCTCCCACAAACACTCTCCCTCTCTCTGTCACACACACTGTCCCGCTCTCTCACAAACACTCTACCTCTCTCACAAACACTCTACCTCTCACACTCTCTCACACACACTCTCTCCCTCTCTCTCACACTCCCTCTCTCACACACACACTCTCCCTCTCTCACACACACACTCTCCCTCTCTCACACACACACTCTCCCTCTCTCACACACACTCTTCCTCTCTCACACACACACTCTCCCTGTCTCTCACACACACTCTCCCTCTCTCACACACACACTATCTCTCACAAACACCTTCCTTCTCTAGCACACACACAGTCTCCCTCTCTCTCACACACACTCCCTCTCTCACACACTATCTTCTCTCACACACCTTCCTTCTCTCACACACACTCTCCCTATCTTTCACACACACTCTCTGCCCCTCTCTCACTCACTCCCCCACTCTTTCATACACACTCTCCCTCTCACCCTCTGTCACACACACTCTCCCTCTCTCACATACACTCTTCCTCGCCACACACTCTCCCTCTCTCACCGACACACTCCATCTTTCAGACACACTATCTCTCTCACACACACACACACACACACACACACACACACACACCTTCCTTCTCTCACACACACACTCTCCCTCTCTTTCACACATGCTCTCTCCTTCTCGCTCACACACTTTCCCTCTCCCTCCCACCACAATCACTCTCTGCCCCTCACACACACCCTCCCTATTCCTCACACAGACTTTCTCTCAGACACACACTCTCTTCCTCCCTCTCTTACACACACTCCCTCTCTCTGTCACACACACTCTCCCTCTTTCACACACACTCATCCTCTCTCACACACACTCTCCCTCTCTCACATACACTCTTCCTTGCCACACACACTCTCCCTCTCTCACAGACACACTCCCTCTTTCAGACACACTATCTCTCTCACACACACACACACACCTTCCTTCTCTCACACACACACTCTCCCTCTCTTTCACACAAGCTCTCTCCTTCTCGCTCACACACATTCCCTCTCCCTCCCACCACAAACTCTCACTCTCTGCCCCTCACACACACCCTCCCTATTCCTCACACAGTCTTTCTCTCAGACACACACTCTCTTCCTCTCTCTCATACACACTCTCCCTCTCTCACACACTCCCTCATTCTCTTTCAGACACACTCTCTCCCTCTCTCTCAAACTCGCTCTCTCTCACGCACACACTCACGCTCTCTCTCAAAAATACTCTCCCTCTCTCTGTCACACACTCTTCCTCTCTCTCACACACACCCTCCCTCTCTCTCTCTCAGACACACTCTCTCCCTCTCTATCTCACACTCACTCTCACTTTCATACACACTCGCCCTCTCTCACTCAGACACACACTCTCCATCTCTCTCCCAGACACACTCTCCCTCTTTGACACACACTCTCTATCTCACACAATCTCCCTCTCTCTCTCAGACACACTCTCGCTCACACTCCCACTCTCTCACACACACTCTCCCTCTCTCACACACACTCTCCCTCTCTCACACTCACTCTCCCTCTCTCACACTCACTCTCTCTCACACACACACCCCCTCTCTTACACTGTCTCACTCTCTCTCTCACACTCACACTCAATTTCACACACACCCTCCCTCTCTCGCTCTCAGACACACTCTCTCCATCTCTATTTCACACTCCCTCTAACTTTCATACACACTCTCCCTCTCTCTGTCAGACATACTCTCCCTCTCTCCCACACACTCTCCCTGTCTCTCCCAGACACACTCTCCCTCTTTCTCACACACTGTCTCTCTCTCTCATTCACACACGCTCTGTCTCTCACACACACACTCTCCATCTCTCTCCCACACACACTCTCCCTCTTTCTCACACACTCTCCCTGTCTCTTTCACACACATTCTCTATCTCACACACTCTCTCTCTCTCTCTCAGACACACTCACTCTCACACTCCCTCTCTCTCACACGCACTGTCCCTCTCTCTCAAGCATACTCTCCCTCTCTCTCTCACACACACACCCTCTCTCTGTCACACAGTCTCTCTCTCTCTCTCACACACACACTCTCCCTCTCTCTAACACACACTCTCCCTCTCTCTAACACACACTCATTCCCCCTCTCACACAAACACTCTGCCGCTCTCCCACACTCCGACTCTCTCACACACATACACTCTCCTGCTCTCTCACACGCACTCTCCCACTCTCACACACACTCTCTCTTTCACACACACTCTCCCTCGCTTACACACTCTCTCCCGCTCTCTCTCACACTCCCTCACTCTTTCATACACACTCTCCCTCTCTCCATCTCTCACACACGCTCTCTCCTTCACTCTCACACTCCCTCTCTCTCACACACACACTCTCCCTCTCTCTCTCTCTCACACGTGCTTTCTCTCCCTCTCTCACATACACTCCCTCTCTCTGTCACACACTCTCTCTCTCTTTCACACACACTCTCCCTCTCTCTCCCCGACACACTCTCCCTCTTTCTCACACACACTCCCCCTTTCTTTCAGACACACTCTCTTTGTCTCTCACACTCTCTCCCTCTCTCTCTATCACACGCACAATCCTTCCCCCTCTCACACACACACTCTCTATCTATCTTTCACACACACACTCTCCCTGTCTCTCTCTCACACACTCCCTTTCTATCTCTCAGAAACTTTCTCTCCCTCTCTCTCACACTCCCACTTCTTCACACACACTCTCCCTCTCTCTTTGTTCCACTCACTCTCCCACTCTCTCACACACACTCTCCCTCTCTCACACACACTTTCTCTCTCACACAGACTCTCCCTCTATTACACACACTCTCCCTCTCTCACACACACCCTCCATCTCTCTCTCAGACACACTCTCTCCCTCTCTCTCACACTCCCTATCACTTTCATACACACTCTCCCTCTCTCTCACACACACTCTCCCTCTCTCTCACACACTCTCCCTCTCTCTCCCAGACACACTCTCCCTCTTTCTCACACAATCTCCCTCTCTCTTTCACACACTCTCTCTATCTCACACACTCTCCCTCTCTCTCTCAGACAAACTCTCTCTCACACTCCCTCTCTCTCACACACACTCTCCCTCTCTCACACAAACACTCTCCCCCTCTCTCACACACACACACTCATTCCCCCTCTCACACACAAACTCTCCATCTCTCTCTCAGACACACTCCCTCCCTCTCTCTCTCACACTCCCTCTCACTTTCATACACACTCTCACTCTCTCTCTCAGAGACACTCTCCCTCTTTCTCATACACTCTTCCTCTCTCTTTCACACACACTCTCTCTCTCGCACACACTCTCTCTCTCACACACACACTCATTCCCCCTCTCACACACACACTCTCCCGCTCTCTCACACTTACTATCCCTCTCTCGCACACAATCTCTCTCTCTCACACACACTCTCCCTCTCTCACACACACTTTCCCACTCTCACACACACAGTCTCCTTCTCTCACACACACACTCTCCCTCTCACACTCACATTCTCCCTCTCTCACACAGACACTATCTCTCTCACACACACCTTCCTTCTCTAGCACACACACTCTCCCGCTCTTTCACAGACACTCTCCCTCTCTCTCACACCCACTCTCCCTCAATCACAAACACTATCTCTCTCAAACACACTCTCTTCCTCTCTCACACTCTCTCATTCTCACTCACACATACACACTCCCTCCCTTTCTCTCTCACACACACACACTCCTTACACACACACCCTCTCACAGACATACTCCTTCTCTCACACACAAACTCTCCCTCGCTCTGACACACACTCTCCCTCCCTCTCACACACACACACTCTCCCTCTCTCACACACATCTCTCACTCTCTCTCTCACGCACACTCTTCCTCTCTCTGGCACACACACACTCTCCCTCTCTCTGTCACACCTACTCTCCCTCTCTCTCACACACACACACACTCTTCCTCTCTCATGCACACACTCTCCCTCTCTCACACACATCTCTCCCTCTCTTTCTCACACACACTCTCCCTCTCTCTCTCACACCCATGCTTTCTCTCTCTATCACACACTCACTCTTTCTCTCTCTGTCACACAACTCTCCCTCTCTCTGGCACACACACACTCTCCCTCTCTGTCACACATACTCTCCCTCTCTCTCACACACACACTCTCTCTCTCTCACGCACAATCTCCCTCTCTCTGTCACACACACTCTCCCTCTCTCTGTCACACACACTCTCCCTCTCTCTGTCACACACACTCTCCCTCTCTCTGTCACACACACTCTCGCGCTCTCTCACATACACTCTCCCTCTCTCTCACACACACTCTCCCTCTCTCACACACACACTCCCTCTCTCACACACAGTCGCCCTCTCTTAAACACTCTCTCCCACTCACACACACACTATCTCTCACGCACACAGACACTTCCTTCTCTCACACACACACTCTCCCTCTCTCTCACACACACTCTCCCTCTCTCACACACACACTCCCTCTCTCACACACAGTCGCCCTCTCTTAAACACTCTCTCCCACTCACACACACACTATCTCTCACGCACACAGACACTTCCTTCTCTCACACACACACTCTCCCTCTCTTTCAGACACTCTCTTCCTCTCTCACACACACTCTCCCTCTCTGACACACACCCTAACTCTCTCACACACACTATCTCTCACACACACTCTCTCCCCTCTCCTTCTCTCTAGCTCGTATGCATACACACTCTCTCCCACTCTCACACACACACAATCCCTCCCTCTCTCTCACACACTGTCTCTCTTAGGAACACTCCATCTCTCTCACACACACTCTGTCTCTCTCTCACACACAACCTCCCTCTCTCACACACAATCTCCCTCTCACACACACACTCTCTTTCTCTCACACACACTCTCTCTCTCTCTCTCTCTCACACACACTCTCCCTCTCTCACACACACTATCTCTCACACACACACACTCTCCCTCTCCCTTTCTCATATGCATACACTCTCTCTCTCTCTCAGTCAAACTCTCTCCCTCTCTCACACACACACAATCCCTCCGTCTCTCTCACACACACTCCCTCTCTCACACACACTAGCTCTCTCAAACACACCTTCCTTCTCTCACACAAACTCTCTCCCTCTCTTTCACACACACTCTCTCCCCCTCTCTCTCACACTCCCTCACTCTTTCATACACACTCTCCCTCTCTCCCTCTCTCACACACACTCTCTCCCTGTCTTTCACACTCCCTTTCTTTCACACACACACTCTCCCTCTCTCACACACACTATCTCTCACACACGCACACGCACACGCACACGCACACGCACTCACACGCACACCTTCCTTCTCTTACACACACACTTTCCCTCTCTTTCACACACACTCTCTCCCTCTCTCACACACACTTTCCCTCTCCCTCCAAACACAATCTCTCAATCTCTGCCCCTCACACACACCCTCCCTATTCCGCACACAGTCTTTCTCTCAGACACACACACTCTCCCTCTCTCACACACACTATCTCTCTCTCTCACACACACACACACACACACACACACACACACACACACACACACACACACACACACACACACACACACACACACACACACACACACACACACACACACACACACACACACACACACACACACACACACACGCACACCTTCCTTCTCTTACACACACACTTTCCCTCTCTTTCACACACACTCTCTCCCTCTCTCACACACACTTTCCCTCTCCCTCCAAACACAATCTCTCAATCTCTGCCCCTCACACACACCCTCCCTATTCCTCACACAGTCTTTCTCTCAGACACACACACTCTTCCTCTCTCTCATACACACTCGCCCTCTCTCACACACTCCCTCTTTCTCTGTCAGACACACATCTCACCCGCTCTCTCACACTCCCTCTCTCTCACACACACTCTCACCCTCTCTCTCACACACACTCTCCCTCTCTCTGTCACACACTCTCCCTCTCTCTTACACACAGACTCCCTCTCTCACCCTCTCTCCCTCTCTCACACACACCCTACATCTCTTCCTCTCAGACACACTCTCTCCCTCTCTCTCACACTCCCTCTCACTTTCAGACACACTCTCCCTCTCTCTCTCTCACACAATCTCCCTCTTTCTCACACACTCACCATCTCTCTTTCACACAAACTCTTCCTCACACACACTCTTCCTCCCTCTCACTCACACACACTCTCTCTCTCAGACACATACACTCTTCCTCTCTCTCATACACACTCTCCCTCTCTCACACACTCCCTCTTTCTCTGTCAGACACACTCTCTCTCTCTCTTTCTCAGTCACACTCTCTCCCTCTCTCACACACACAAACTCTCTCTCCCTCTCTGTCTCTCTTACACATTCAATCTCTCACACACAGAGTCTCTCCCTCTCGTGCACACACACTTTCTATCTCACACACACTCTCTTCCTCTCAGACACTCTCTCATTCTCACTCACACATACACACTCCCTCCCTTTCTCTCTCACACACACACACTCCTCACACACACACCCCTCTCACAGACATACTCCTTCTCTCTCACACAAACTCTCCCTTGCTCTGACACACACTCTCCCTCTCTCTCACACACACTCTCCATCACTCTCAGACACAAACTCATTTCCCCTCTGGCACACACACTCTACCTCTCTCTCACACACACACACACTCTCCCTCTCTCATGCACACACACTCCCTCTCTCACACACACACTCTCCCTCTCTCTCTCACACACACACTCTCCATCTCTCTCCCAGACACACTCTCCCTCTATCTCACACACTCTCTCTCTCTCTCTCTCAGACACACTCACTCTCATACTCCCTCTCTCTCACACGCAGTCTCCCTCTCTCACACACACTCTCCCTCTCTCACATAAACACTCCCTCTCTCACACACACTCTTCCTCTCTCACACACACTTTCTCTCTCTCACACAAACACACACCTTCCTTCTCTCACACACACACACTCCCTCTCTTTCACACACACTTTCTCCCTCTCTCACACACACTTTCCCTCTCCCTCCAAACACAATCTCTCAATCTCTGCCCCTCACACACACCCTCCCTATTCCTCACACAGTCTTTCTCTCAGACACACACACTCTTCCTCTCTCTCATACACACGCTCCCTCTCTCACACACTCCCTCTTTCTCTGTCAGACACACTCTCTCCCGCTCTCTCACACTCCCTCTCTCTCACACACACACTCTCCCTCTCTCTCTCTCACACACGTGCTTTCTCTCCCTCTCTCACATACACTCCCTCTCTCTGTCACACACTCTCTCTCTCTCTTTCACACACACTCTCCCTCTCTTTCACATGCACTCTTCCTCTCTCAGACACACTGTCCCTCTCTCACAGACACACTCCCTCTCTCACATACACTATCTCTCTCACACACCACACACACCTTCCTTCTCTCACACACACACTCTCCCTCTCTTTCACACACACTCTCCCCCTCTCTGTTACACTCCCTCACTCTGTCATACACACTCTCCCTCTCTCCCTCTCTCACACACACTCTCTCCCTCTCTCTCACACTCCTTCTCTCTCACACACACACTCTCCCTCACACTCTCTCACACACATGCTTTCTCTCCCTCTCTCACACACACTCCCTCTCTCTGTCACACACTCTCTCTCTCTTTAACACACAACTCTCCCTCTCTCTGGCACACACACACTCTCCCTCTCTCTGTCACACATACTCTCCCTCTCTCTCACACACACACTCTCTCTCTCTCACGGACAAACTCCCTCTCTCTGTCACACACACTCTCCCTCTCTCTGTCACACACACTCTCCCTCTCTCTGTCACACACACTCTCGCGCTCTCTCACATACACTCTCCCTCTCTCTCACAGACACTCTCCCTCTCTCACACACACTCTCCCTCTCTCACGCACACACTCCCTCTCTCACACACTGTCGCCCTCTCTTTAACACTCTCTCCCACTCACACACACACTATCTCTCACACACACACAGACACTTCCTTCTCTCACACACAATCTCCCTCTCTCACACACACACTCTCTCTCTCTCTCTCACACACACTCTCTCTCTCTCACACACACTATCTCTCACACACACACACTCACCCTCTCCCTATCTCATATGCATACACTCTCTCTCTCTCTCTGTCAAACTGTCTCCCTCTCTCACACACACACAATCCCTCCGTCTCTCTCACACACACTCCCTCTCTCACACACACTATCTCTCTCAAACACACCTTCCTTCTCTCACACAAACACTCTCCCTCTCTTTCACACACACGCTCTCCCCCTCTCTCTCACACTCCCTCACTCTTTCATACACACTCTCCCTCTCTCCCTCTCTCACACACACTCTCTCCCTGTCTTTCACACTCCCTTTCTTTCACACAAACACTCTCCCTCTCTCACACACACCATCTCTCTCACACACACACACACACCTTCCTTCTCTCACACACACACTTTCCCTCTCTTTCACACACACTCTCTCCCTCTCTCATACACACTTTCCCTCTCCCTCCAAACACAATCTCTCAATCTCTGCCCCTCACACACACCCTCCCTATTCCTCACACAGTCTTTCTCTCAGACACACACCTCTTCCTCTCTCTCATACACACTCTCCCTCTCTCACATACTCCCTCTTTCTCTGTCAGACACACTCTCTCCCGCTCTCTCACACTCCCTCTCTCTCACACACACACTCACCCTCTCTCTCAAACACACTCTCCCTCTCTCTGTCACACACTCTCCCTCTCTCTTACACACAGAATCCCTCTCTCACCCTCTCTCCCTCTCTCACACACACCCTACCTCTCTCTCTCTCAGACACACTCTCTCCCCCTCTCTCACACTCCCTCTCACTTTCAGACACACTCTCCCTCTCTCTCTCTCACACAATCTCCCTCTTTCTCACACACTCTCCATCTCTCTTTCACACAAACTCTCACTCACACACACTCTTCCTCCCTCTCACTCACACACACTCTCTCTCTCAGACACACACACTCTTCCTCTCTCTCATACACACTCTCCCTCTCTCACACACTCCCTCTTTCTCTGTCAGACACACTTTCTCTCTCTCTTTCTCAGTCACACTCTCTCCCTCTCTCACACACACAAACTCTCTCTCCCTCTCTGTCTCTCTTACACATTCAATCTCTCACACACAGAGTCTCTCCCTCTTGTGCACACACACTTTCTATCTCAGACACACTCTCTTCCTCTCACACACTCTCTCATTCTCACTCACACATACACACTCCCTCCCTTTCTCTCTCACACACACACTCCTCACACACACACCCTCTCACAGACATACTATTTCTCTCTCACATAAACTCTCCCTTGCTCTGACACACACTCTCCCTCTCTCTCACACACATTCTCCATCACTCTCAGACACAAACTCATTTCCCCTCTGACACACACACTCTCCCTCTCTCACACACACACACACACACACACACACTCTCCCTCTCTCATGCACACACACTCCCTCTCTCACACACACACACTCCCTCTCTCTCTCACACACACACTCTCCCTCTCTCTCTCACACCCACGCTTTCTCTCTCTATCACACACACACTCTCCCTCTCTCTGTCACACACACTCTCCCTCTCTCTGTCACACACACTCTCGCGCTCTCTCACATACACTCTCCCTCTCTCTCACAGACACTCTCCCTGTCTCACACAGACTCTCCCTCTCTCACACACACTCCCTCTCTCACACACAGTCGCCCTCTCTTAAACATTCTCTCCCACTCGCACACACACTGTCTCTCACACACACACATACACTTCCTGCTCTCACACACACACTCTCCCTCTCTTTCACAGACACTCTCTCCCTCTCTCACACACACTCTCCCTCTCTGACACACACCCTAACTCTCTCACACACACTATCTCTCACACACACACTCTCCCCTCTCCTTCTCTCTTGCTCATATGCATACACACTCTCTCCCTCTCTCACACACACACAATCCCTCCCTCTCTCTCACACACACTCCTCCTCTCTCTCTCAGGAACTCTCCATCTCTCTCACACACACTCCGTCTCTCTCTCACACACAATCTCCCTCTCTCACACACAATCTCACTCTCTCACACACACTCTCCCTCTCTCACACACACTCTCTCTCTCTCTCTCTCTCTCTCTCTCTCACACACACTCTCCCTCTCTCACACACACTATCTCTCACACACACACACTCTCCCTCTCCCTTTCTCATATGCATACACTCTCTCTCTCTCAGTCAAACTCTCTCCCACTCTCACACACACACAATCCCTCCGTCTCTCTCACACACACTCCCTCTTTCACACACACTATCTCTCTCAAACACACCTTCCTTCTCTCACACAAGCACTCTCCCTCTCTTTCACACACACTCTCTCCCCCTCTCTCTCACAATCCCTCACTCTGTCATACACACTCTCCCCCTCTCCCTCTCTCACACACACTCTCTCCCTCTCTTTCACACTCCCTTTCTTTCACACTCCCTTTCTTTCACACACACACTCTCCCTCTCTCTCCCACATACTCTCCCTCTCTCTTTCACACACATGCTTTCTATCTCTCTCTCACACACACTCCCTCTCTCTGTCACACACACTCTCACTCTCTGTCACACACACTATCCCTCTCTCTCACACATACTCTCCCTCTCTCATACACATTCTCCCTCTCTCACACACACTCTCCCTCTCTCACACACACTATCTGTCTCTCTCTCTCACACACACACACACACACACACACACACACACCTTCCTTCTCTCACACACACACTTTCCCTCTCTTTCACACACACTGTCTCCCTCTCGCTCACACACTTTCCCTCTCCCTCCAAACACAATCTCTCACTCTCTGCCCCTCTCACACACCCTCCCTATTCCTCACACAGTCTTTCTCTCAGACACACACACTCTTGCTCTCTCTCATACACACTCTCCCTCTCTCACACACTCCCTCTTTCTCTGTCAGACACACTCTCTCTCTCTTTCTCAGTCACACTCTCTCCCTCTCTCACGCACACAAACTCTCTCTCCCTCTCTGTCTCTCTTACACAATCACTCTCTCACACACAGAGTCTCTCCCTCTCGTGCACACACACTTTCTATCTCACACACACTCTCTTCTTCTCCCACACTCTCTCATTCTCACTCACACATACACACTCCCTCCCTTTCTCTCTCACACACACACTCCTCACACACACACCCTCTCACAGACATACTCCTTCTCTCTCACACAAACTCTCCCTCGCTCTGACACACACTCTCCCTCTCTCTCACACACACTCTCCATCTCTCAGACACACCCTCATTTTCCCTCTGACACACACACTTTCCCTCTCTCTCTCTCACACACACACACTCTCCCTCTCTCTCTCTCACACACTTTCTCCCTCTCTCTCTCACACCCACGCTTTCTATCTCTATCACACACACATTCTCCCTCTCTCTGTCACACACACTCTCCCTCTCTCTCACACACACACACTCTCCCTCTCTCTGTCACACATACTCTCCCTCCCTCTCACACACACTCTCCCTCTCTCTATCAAACACACTCTCGTGCTCTCTTTCTCACACACAATCTCCCTCTCTCTGTCACACACACTCTCCCTCTCTCTGTCACACACACTCTCCCTCTCTCTGTCACACACACTCTCGCGCTCTCTCACAGACACTCTCCCTCTCTCACACACACTCTCTCTCTCTCAAACACACACTCCCTCTCTCACACACTGTCACCCTCTCTTAAACACACTCTGCCAATCGCACACACACTATCTCTCACACACACACATACACTTCCTTCTCTCACACACACACTCTCCCTCTCTTTCACAGACACTCTCTCCCTCTCTCACACACACTCTCCCTCTCTTACACACACCCTAACTCTCTCACAGATACTATCTCTCACACACACACTCTCCCCTCTCCTAATCTCTAGCTCATATGCATACATACTCTCTCCCTCTCTCACACACACACAATCCCTCCCTCTCTCTCACACACACTCCCCCTCTCTCTCTCAGGAACTCTCCATCTCTCTCACACACACTCCGTCCGTCTCTCACACACAATCTCCCTCTCTCACACACAATCTCCCTCTCTCGCACACACTCTCCCTCTCTCACACACACACTCTCTCTCTCACACACACTCTCCCCCTCTCACACACACTATCTCTCACACACACACACTCTCCCTCTCCCTTTCTCATATGCATACACTCTCTCTCTCTCTCAGTCAAACTCTCTCCCTCTCTCACACACTCCCTCTTTCTCTGTCAGACACACTTTCTCTCTCTCTTTCTCAGTCACACTCTCTCCCTCTCTCACACACACAAACTCTCTCTCCCTCTCTGTCTCTCTTACACATTCAATCTCTCACACACAGAGTCTCTCCCTCTTGTGCACACACACTTTCTATCTCAGACACACTCTCTTCCTCTCACACACTCTCTCATTCTCACTCACACATACACACTCCCTCCCTTTCTCTCTCACACACACACACTCCTCACACACACAGCCTCTCACAGACATACTATTTCTCTCTCACACAAACTCTCCCTTGCTCTGACACACACTCTCCCTCTCTCTCACACACATTCTCCATCACTCTCAGACACAAACTCATTTCCCCTCTGACACACACACTCTCCCTCTCTCACACACACACACACACACTCTCCCTCTCTCATGCACACACACTCCCTCTCTCACACACACACTCACCCTCTCTCTCTCACACCCACGCTTTCTCTCTCTATCACACACACACTCTCCCTCTCTCTGTCACACACACTCTCCCTCTCTCTGTCACACACACTCTCACGCTCTCTCACATACACTCTCCCTCTCTCTCACAGACACTCTCCCTCTCTCACACAGACTCTCCCTCTCTCACACACA
Source organism: Isurus oxyrinchus (assembly GCA_026770705.1). NCBI lineage: Eukaryota > Metazoa > Chordata > Chondrichthyes > Lamniformes > Lamnidae > Isurus > Isurus oxyrinchus. Next base: position 14,144 of record JANJGN010001830.1, on the reverse strand, counting down.
CTCCCTCTCTCACACACAGTCGCCCTCTCTTAAACATTCTCTCCCACGCGCACACACACTATCTCTCACACACACACATACACTTCCTGCTCTCACACACACACTCTCCCTCTCTTTCACAGACACTCTCTCCCTCTCTCACACACACTCTCCCTCTCTGACACACACCCTAACTCTCTCACACACACTATCTCTCACACACACACTCTCCCCTCTCCTTCTCTCTCGCTCATATGCATACACACTCTCTCCCTCTCTCACACACACACAATCCCTCCCTCTCTCTCACACACACTCCCCCTCTCTCTCTCAGGAACTCTCCATCTCTCTCACACACACTCCGTCTCTCTCTCACACACAATCTCCCTCTCTCACACACAATCTCCCTCTCTCACACACAATCTCACTCTCTCACACACACTCTCCCTCTCTCACACACACTCTCTCTCTCTCTCTCTCACACACACTCTCCCTCTCTCACACACACTATCTCTCACACACACACACTCTCCCTCTCCCTTTCTCATATGCATACACTCTCTCTCTCTCTCAGTCAAACTCTCTCCCTCTCTCACACACTCCCTCTTTCTCTGTCAGACACACTTTCTCTCTCTCTTTCTCAGTCACACTCTCTCCCTCTCTCACACACACAAACTCTCTCTCCCTCTCTGTCTCTCTTACACATTCAATCTCTCACACACAGAGTCTCTCCCTCTTGTGCACACACACTTTCTATCTCAGACACACTCTCTTCCTCTCACACACTCTCTCATTCTCACTCACACATACACACTCCCTCCCTTTCTCTCTCTCACACACACACACTCCTCACACACACAGCCTCTCACAGACATACTATTTCTCTCTCACACAAACTCTCCCTTGCTCTGACACACACTCTCCCTCTCTCTCACACACATTCTCCATCACTCTCAGACACAAACTCATTTCCCCTCTGACACACACACTCTCCCTCTCTCACACACACACACACACACTCTCCCTCTCTCATGCACACACACTCCCTCTCTCACACACACACTCTCCCTCTCTCTCTCACACCCACGCTTTCTCTCTCTATCACACACACACTCTCCCTCTCTCTGTCACACACACTCTCCCTCTCTCTGTCACACACACTCTCATGCTCTCTCACATACACTCTCCCTCTCTCTCACAGACACTCTCCCTGTCTCACACAGACTCTCCCTCTCTCACACACACTCCCTCTCTCACACACAGTCGCCCTCTCTTAAACATTCTCTCCCACTCGCACACACACTATCTCTCACACACACACATACACTTCCTGCTCTCACACACACACTCTCCCTCTCTTTCACAGACACTCTCTCCCTCTCTCACACACACTCTCCCTCTCTGACACACACCCTAACTCTCTCACACACACTATCTCTCACACACACACTCTCCCCTCTCCTTCTCTCTCGCTCATATGCATACACACTCTCTCCCTCTCTCACACACACACAATCCCTCCCTCTCTCTCACACACACTCCCCCTCTCTCTCTCAGGAACTCTCCATCTCTCTCACACACACTCCGTCTCTCTCACACACAATCTCCCTCTCTCACACACAATCTCCCTCTCTCACACACAATCTCACTCTCACACAAACACTCTCCCTCTCTTTCACACACACGCTCTCCCCCTCTCTCTCACACTCCCTCACTCTTTCATACACACTCTCCCTCTCTCCCTCTCTCACACACACTCTCTCCCTGTCTTTCACACTCCCTTTCTTTCACACAAACACTCTCCCTCTCTCACACACACCATCTCTCTCACACACACACACACACCTTCCTTCTCTCACACACACACTTTCCCTCTCTTTCACACACACTCTCTCCCTCTCTCATACACACTTTCCCTCTCCCTCCAAACACAATCTCTCAATCTCTGCCCCTCACACACACCCTCCCTATTCCTCACACAGTCTTTCTCTCAGACACACACCTCTTCCTCTCTCTCATACACACTCTCCCTCTCTCACATACTCCCTCTTTCTCTGTCAGACACACTCTCTCCCGCTCTCTCACACTCCCTCTCTCTCACACACACACTCACCCTCTCTCTCAAACACACTCTCCCTCTCTCTGTCACACACTCTCCCTCTCTCTTACACACAGAATCCCTCTCTCACCCTCTCTCCCTCTCTCACACACACCCTACCTCTCTCTCTCTCAGACACACTCTCTCCCCCTCTCTCACACTCCCTCTCACTTTCAGACACACTCTCCCTCTCTCTCTCTCACACAATCTCCCTCTTTCTCACACACTCTCCATCTCTCTTTCACACAAACTCTCACTCACACACACTCTTCCTCCCTCTCACTCACACACACTCTCTCTCTCAGACACACACACTCTTCCTCTCTCTCATACACACTCTCCCTCTCTCACACACTCCCTCTTTCTCTGTCAGACACACTTTCTCTCTCTCTTTCTCAGTCACACTCTCTCCCTCTCTCACACACACAAACTCTCTCTCCCTCTCTGTCTCTCTTACACATTCAATCTCTCACACACAGAGTCTCTCCCTCTTGTGCACACACACTTTCTATCTCAGACACACTCTCTTCCTCTCACACACTCTCTCATTCTCACTCACACATACACACTCCCTCCCTTTCTCTCTCACACACACACTCCTCACACACACACCCTCTCACAGACATACTATTTCTCTCTCACATAAACTCTCCCTTGCTCTGACACACACTCTCCCTCTCTCTCACACACATTCTCCATCACTCTCAGACACAAACTCATTTCCCCTCTGACACACACACTCTCCCTCTCTCACACACACACACACACACACACACTCTCCCTCTCTCATGCACACACACTCCCTCTCTCACACACACACACTCCCTCTCTCTCTCTCACACCCACGCTTTCTCTCTCTATCACACACACACTCTCCCTCTCTCTGTCACACACACTCTCCCTCTCTCTGTCACACACACTCTCGCGCTCTCTCACATACACTCTCCCTCTCTCTCACAGACACTCTCCCTGTCTCACACAGACTCTCCCTCTCTCACACACACTCCCTCTCTCACACACAGTCGCCCTCTCTTAAACATTCTCTCCCACTCGCACACACACTATCTCTCACACACACACATACACTTCCTGCTCTCACACACACACTCTCCCTCTCTTTCACAGACACTCTCTCCCTCTCTCACACACACTCTCCCTCTCTGACACACACCCTAACTCTCTCACACACACTATCTCTCACACACACACTCTCCCCTCTCCTTCTCTCTTGCTCATATGCATACACACTCTCTCCCTCTCTCACACACACACAATCCCTCCCTCTCTCTCACACACACTCCTCCTCTCTCTCTCAGGAACTCTCCATCTCTCTCACACACACTCCGTCTCTCTCTCACACACAATCTCCCTCTCTCACACACAATCTCACTCTCTCACACACACTCTCCCTCTCTCACACACACTCTCTCTCTCTCTCTCTCTCTCTCTCTCACACACACTCTCCCTCTCTCACACACACTATCTCTCACACACACACACTCTCCCTCTCCCTTTCTCATATGCATACACTCTCTCTCTCTCAGTCAAACTCTCTCCCACTCTCACACACACACAATCCCTCCGTCTCTCTCACACACACTCCCTCTTTCACACACACTATCTCTCTCAAACACACCTTCCTTCTCTCACACAAGCACTCTCCCTCTCTTTCACACACACTCTCTCCCCCTCTCTCTCACAATCCCTCACTCTGTCATACACACTCTCCCCCTCTCCTTCTCTCACACACACTCTCTCCCTCTCTTTCACACTCCCTTTCTTTCACACTCCCTTTCTTTCACACACACACTCTCCCTCTCTCTCCCACATACTCTCCCTCTCTCTTTCACACACATGCTTTCTATCTCTCTCTCACACACACTCCCTCTCTCTGTCACACACACTCTCACTCTCTGTCACACACACTATCCCTCTCTCTCACACATACTCTCCCTCTCTCATACACATTCTCCCTCTCTCACACACACTCTCCCTCTCTCACACACACTATCTGTCTCTCTCTCTCACACACACACACACACACACACACACACACACACACACACACCTTCCTTCTCTCACACACACACTTTCCCTCTCTTTCACACACACTGTCTCCCTCTCGCTCACACACTTTCCCTCTCCCTCCAAACACAATCTCTCACTCTCTGCCCCTCACACACACCCTCCCTATTCCTCACACAGTCTTTCTCTCAGACACACACACTCTTGCTCTCTCTCATACACACTCTCCCTCTCTCACACACTCCCTCTTTCTCTGTCAGACACACTCTCTCTCTTTCTCAGTCACACTCTCTCCCTCTCTCACGCACACAAACTCTCTCTCCCTCTCTGTCTCTCTTACACAATCACTCTCTCACACACAGAGTCTCTCCCTCTCGTGCACACACACTTTCTATCTCACACACACTCTCTTCTTCTCTCACACTCTCTCATTCTCACTCACACATACACACTCCCTCCCTTTCTCTCTCACACACACACTCCTCACACACACACCCTCTCACAGACATACTCCTTCTCTCTCACACAAACTCTCCCTCGCTCTGACACACACTCTCCCTCTCTCTCACACACACTCTCCATCTCTCAGACACACCCTCATTTTCCCTCTGACACACACACTTTCCCTCTCTCTCTCTCACACACACACACTCTCCCTCTCTCTCTCTCACACACTTTCTCCCTCTCTCTCTCACACCCACGCTTTCTATCTCTATCACACACACATTCTCCCTCTCTCTGTCACACACACTCTCCCTCTCTCTCACACACACACACTCTCCCTCTCTCTGTCACACATACTCTCCCTCCCTCTCACACACACTCTCCCTCTCTCTATCAAACACACTCTCGTGCTCTCTTTCTCACACACAATCTCCCTCTCTCTGTCACACACACTCTCCCTCTCTCTGTCACACACACTCTCCCTCTCTCTGTCACACACACTCTCGCGCTCTCTCACAGACACTCTCCCTCTCTCACACACACTCTCTCTCTCTCAAACACACACTCCCTCTCTCACACACTGTCACCCTCTCTTAAACACACTCTGCCAATCGCACACACACTATCTCTCACACACACACATACACTTCCTTCTCTCACACACACACTCTCCCTCTCTTTCACAGACACTCTCTCCCTCTCTCACACACACTCTCCCTCTCTTACACACACCCTAACTCTCTCACAGATACTATCTCTCACACACACACTCTCCCCTCTCCTAATCTCTAGCTCATATGCATACATACTCTCTCCCTCTCTCACACACACACAATCCCTCCCTCTCTCTCACACACACTCCCCCTCTCTCTCTCAGGAACTCTCCATCTCTCTCACACACACTCCGTCCGTCTCTCACACACAATCTCCCTCTCTCACACACAATCTCCCTCTCTCGCACACACTCTCCCTCTCTCACACACACACTCTCTCTCTCACACACACTCTCCCCCTCTCACACACACTATCTCTCACACACACACACTCTCCCTCTCCCTTTCTCATATGCATACACTCTCTCTCTCTCTCAGTCAAACTCTCTCCCTCTCTCACACACTCCCTCTTTCTCTGTCAGACACACTTTCTCTCTCTCTTTCTCAGTCACACTCTCTCCCTCTCTCACACACACAAACTCTCTCTCCCTCTCTGTCTCTCTTACACATTCAATCTCTCACACACAGAGTCTCTCCCTCTTGTGCACACACACTTTCTATCTCAGACACACTCTCTTCCTCTCACACACTCTCTCATTCTCACTCACACATACACACTCCCTCCCTTTCTCTCTCACACACACACACACTCCTCACACACACAGCCTCTCACAGACATACTATTTCTCTCTCACACAAACTCTCCCTTGCTCTGACACACACTCTCCCTCTCTCTCACACACATTCTCCATCACTCTCAGACACAAACTCATTTCCCCTCTGACACACACACTCTCCCTCTCTCACACACACACACACACACACTCTCCCTCTCTCATGCACACACACTCCCTCTCTCACACACACACTCACCCTCTCTCTCTCACACCCACGCTTTCTCTCTCTATCACACACACACTCTCCCTCTCTCTGTCACACACACTCTCCCTCTCTCTGTCACACACACTCTCACGCTCTCTCACATACACTCTCCCTCTCTCTCACAGACACTCTCCCTCTCTCACACAGACTCTCCCTCTCTCACACACACTCCCTCTCTCACACACAGTCGCCCTCTCTTAAACATTCTCTCCCACGCGCACACACACTATCTCTCACACACACACATACACTTCCTGCTCTCACACACACACTCTCCCTCTCTTTCACAGACACTCTCTCCCTCTCTCACACACACTCTCCCTCTCTGACACACACCCTAACTCTCTCACACACACTATCTCTCACACACACACTCTCCCCTCTCCTTCTCTCTCGCTCATATGCATACACACTCTCTCCCTCTCTCACACACACACAATCCCTCCCTCTCTCTCACACACACTCCCCCTCTCTCTCTCAGGAACTCTCCATCTCTCTCACACACACTCCGTCTCTCTCTCACACACAATCTCCCTCTCTCACACACAATCTCCCTCTCTCACACACAATCTCACTCTCTCACACACACTCTCCCTCTCTCACACACACTCTCTCTCTCTCTCTCTCACACACACTCTCCCTCTCTCACACACACTATCTCTCACACACACACACTCTCCCTCTCCCTTTCTCATATGCATACACTCTCTCTCTCTCTCAGTCAAACTCTCTCCCTCTCTCACACACTCCCTCTTTCTCTGTCAGACACACTTTCTCTCTCTCTTTCTCAGTCACACTCTCTCCCTCTCTCACACACACAAACTCTCTCTCCCTCTCTGTCTCTCTTACACATTCAATCTCTCACACACAGAGTCTCTCCCTCTTGTGCACACACACTTTCTATCTCAGACACACTCTCTTCCTCTCACACACTCTCTCATTCTCACTCACACATACACACTCCCTCCCTTTCTCTCTCTCACACACACACACTCCTCACACACACAGCCTCTCACAGACATACTATTTCTCTCTCACACAAACTCTCCCTTGCTCTGACACACACTCTCCCTCTCTCTCACACACATTCTCCATCACTCTCAGACACAAACTCATTTCCCCTCTGACACACACACTCTCCCTCTCTCACACACACACACACACACTCTCCCTCTCTCATGCACACACACTCCCTCTCTCACACACACACTCTCCCTCTCTCTCTCACACCCACGCTTTCTCTCTCTATCACACACACACTCTCCCTCTCTCTGTCACACACACTCTCCCTCTCTCTGTCACACACACTCTCATGCTCTCTCACATACACTCTCCCTCTCTCTCACAGACACTCTCCCTGTCTCACACAGACTCTCCCTCTCTCACACACACTCCCTCTCTCACACACAGTCGCCCTCTCTTAAACATTCTCTCCCACTCGCACACACACTATCTCTCACACACACACATACACTTCCTGCTCTCACACACACACTCTCCCTCTCTTTCACAGACACTCTCTCCCTCTCTCACACACACTCTCCCTCTCTGACACACACCCTAACTCTCTCACACACACTATCTCTCACACACACACTCTCCCCTCTCATTCTCTCTCGCTCATATGCATACACACTCTCTCCCTCTCTCACACACACACAATCCCTCCCTCTCTCTCACACACACTCCCCCTCTCTCTCTCAGGAACTCTCCATCTCTCTCACACACACTCCGTCTCTCTCACACACAATCTCCCTCTCTCACACACAATCTCCCTCTCTCACACACAATCTCACTCTCACACAAACACTCTCCCTCTCTTTCACACACACGCTCTCCCCCCTCTCTCTCACACTCCCTCACTCTTTCATACACACTCTCCCTCTCTCCCTCTCTCACACACACTCTCTCCCTGTCTTTCACACTCCCTTTCTTTCACACAAACACTCTCCCTCTCTCACACACACCATCTCTCTCACACACACACACACACCTTCCTTCTCTCACACACACACTTTCCCTCTCTTTCACACACACTCTCTCCCTCTCTCATACACACTTTCCCTCTCCCTCCAAACACAATCTCTCAATCTCTGCCCCTCACACACACCCTCCCTATTCCTCACACAGTCTTTCTCTCAGACACACACCTCTTCCTCTCTCTCATACACACTCTCCCTCTCTCACATACTCCCTCTTTCTCTGTCAGACACACTCTCTCCCGCTTTCTCACACTCCCTCTCTCTCACACACACACTCACCCTCTCTCTCAAACACACTCTCCCTCTCTCTGTCACACACTCTCCCTCTCTCTTACACACAGAATCCCTCTCTCTCCCTCTCTCACACACACCCTACCTCTCTCTCTCTCAGACACACTCTCTCCCCCTCTCTCACACTCCCTCTCACTTTCAGACACACTCTCCCTCTCTCTCTCTCACACAATCTCCCTCTTTCTCACACACTCTCCATCTCTCTTTCACACAAACTCTCGCTCACACACACTCTTCCTCCCTCTCACTCACACACACTCTCTCTCTCAGACACACACACTCTTCCTCTCTCTCATACACACTCTCCCTCTCTCACACACTCCCTCTTTCTCTGTCAGACACACTTTCTCTCTCTCTTTCTCAGTCACACTCTCTCCCTCTCTCACACACACAAACTCTCTCTCCCTCTCTGTCTCTCTTACACATTCAATCTCTCACACACAGAGTCTCTCCCTCTTGTGCACACACACTTTCTATCTCAGACACACTCTCTTCCTCTCACACACTCTCTCATTCTCACTCACACATACACACTCCCTCCCTTTCTCTCTCACACACACACTCCTCACACACACACCCTCTCACAGACATACTATTTCTCTCTCACATAAACTCTCCCTTGCTCTGACACACACTCTCCCTCTCTCTCACACACATTCTCCATCACTCTCAGACACAAACTCATTTCCCCTCTGACACACACACTCTCCCTCTCTCACACACACACACACACACACACACTCTCCCTCTCTCATGCACACACACTCCCTCTCTCACACACACACACTCCCTCTCTCTCTCACACACACACTCTCCCTCTCTCTCTCACACCCACGCTTTCTCTCTCTATCACACACACACTCTCCCTCTCTCTGTCACACACACTCTCCCTCTCTCTGTCACACACACTCTCGCGCTCTCTCACATACACTCTCCCTCTCTCTCACAGACACTCTCCCTGTCTCACACAGACTCTCCCTCTCTCACACACACTCCCTCTCTCACACACAGTCGCCCTCTCTTAAACATTCTCTCCCACTCGCACACACACTATCTCTCACACACACACATACACTTCCTGCTCTCACACACACACTCTCCCTCTCTTTCACAGACACTCTCTCCCTCTCTCACACACACTCTCCCTCTCTGACACACACCCTAACTCTCTCACACACACTATCTCTCACACACACACTCTCCCCTCTCCTTCTCTCTTGCTCATATGCATACACACTCTCTCCCTCTCTCACACACACACAATCCCTCCCTCTCTCTCACACACACTCCTCCTCTCTCTCTCAGGAACTCTCCATCTCTCTCACACACACTCCGTCTCTCTCTCACACACAATCTCCCTCTCTCACACACAATCTCACTCTCTCACACACACTCTCCCTCTCTCACACACACTCTCTCTCTCTCTCTCTCTCTCTCTCTCTCACACACACTCTCCCTCTCTCACACACACTATCTCTCACACACACACACTCTCCCTCTCCCTTTCTCATATGCATACACTCTCTCTCTCTCAGTCAAACTCTCTCCCACTCTCACACACACACAATCCCTCCGTCTCTCTCACACACACTCCCTCTTTCACACACACTATCTCTCTCAAACACACCTTCCTTCTCTCACACAAGCACTCTCCCTCTCTTTCACACACACTCTCTCCCCCTCTCTCTCACAATCCCTCACTCTGTCATACACACTCTCCCCCTCTCCCTCTCTCACACACACTCTCTCCCTCTCTTTCACACTCCCTTTCTTTCACACTCCCTTTCTTTCACACACACACTCTCCCTCTCTCTCCCACATACTCTCCCTCTCTCTTTCACACACATGCTTTCTATCTCTCTCTCACACACACTCCCTCTCTCTGTCACACACACTCTCACTCTCTGTCACACACACTATCCCTCTCTCTCACACATACTCTCCCTCTCTCATACACATTCTCCCTCTCTCACACACACTCTCCCTCTCTCACACACACTATCTGTCTCTCTCTCTCACACACACACACACACACACACACACACACACACACACCTTCCTTCTCTCACACACACACTTTCCCTCTCTTTCACACACACTGTCTCCCTCTCGCTCACACACTTTCCCTCTCCCTCCAAACACAATCTCTCACTCTCTGCCCCTCACACACACCCTCCCTATTCCTCACACAGTCTTTCTCTCAGACACACACACTCTTGCTCTCTCTCATACACACTCTCCCTCTCTCACACACTCCCTCTTTCTCTGTCAGACACACTCTCTCTCTCTTTCTCAGTCACACTCTCTCCCTCTCTCACGCACACAAACTCTCTCTCCCTCTCTGTCTCTCTTACACAATCACTCTCTCACACACAGAGTCTCTCCCTCTCGTGCACACACACTTTCTATCTCACACACACTCTCTTCTTCTCTCACACTCTCTCATTCTCACTCACACATACACACTCCCTCCCTTTCTCTCTCACACACACACTCCTCACACACACACCCTCTCACAGACATACTCCTTCTCTCTCACACAAACTCTCCCTCGCTCTGACACACACTCTCCCTCTCTCTCACACACACTCTCCATCTCTCAGACACACCCTCATTTTCCCTCTGACACACACACTTTCCCTCTCTCTCTCTCACACACACACACTCTCCCTCTCTCTCTCTCACACACTTTCTCCCTCTCTCTCTCACACCCACGCTTTCTATCTCTATCACACACACATTCTCCCTCTCTCTGTCACACACACTCTCCCTCTCTCTCACACACACACACTCTCCCTCTCTCTGTCACACATACTCTCCCTCCCTCTCACACACACTCTCCCTCTCTCTATCAAACACACTCTCGTGCTCTCTTTCTCACACACAATCTCCCTCTCTCTGTCACACACACTCTCCCTCTCTCTGTCACACACACTCTCGCGCTCTCTCACAGACACTCTCCCTCTCTCACACACACTCTCTCTCTCTCAAACACACACTCCCTCTCTCACACACTGTCACCCTCTCTTAAACACACTCTGCCAATCGCACACACACTATCTCTCACACACACACATACACTTCCTTCTCTCACACACACACTCTCCCTCTCTTTCACAGACACTCTCTCCCTCTCTCACACACACTCTCCCTCTCTTACACACACCCTAACTCTCTCACAGACACTATCTCTCACACACACACTCTCCCCTCTCCTAATCTCTAGCTCATATGCATACATACTCTCTCCCTCTCTCACACACACACAATCCCTCCCTCTCTCTCACACACACTCCCCCTCTCTCTCTCAGGAACTCTCCATCTCTCTCACACACACCTCCGTCCGTCTCTCACACACAATCTCCCTCTCTCGCACACACTCTCCCTCTCTCACACACACACACTCTCTCTCTCACACACACTCTCCCTCTCTCACACACACTATCTCTCACACACACACACTCTCCCTCTCCCTTTCTCATATGCATACACTCTCTCTCTCTCTCAGTCAAACTCTCTCCCTCTCTCACACACACACAATCCCTCCGTCCCTATCACACACACTCCCTCTCTCACACACACTATCTCTCTCAAACACACCTTCCTTCTCTCACACAAACACTCTCCCTCTCTTTCACACACACTCTCTCCCACTCTCTCTCACACTCCCTCACTCTTTCATACACACTCTCCCTCTCTCCCTCTCTCACACACACTCTCTCCCTGTCTTTCACACTCCCTTTCTTTCACACACACACTCTCCCTCTCTCACACACACTATCTGTCACACACACACACACACACACACACACACACACACACACACACACACACACACACACACACACACACACACACACACACACACACACACACACACACACACACACACACACACACACACGCATACCTTCCTTCTCTCACACACACACTTTCCCTCTCTTTCACACACACTCTCTCCCTCTCTCACACACACTTTCCCTCTCCCTCCAAACACAATCTCTCAATCTCTGCCCCTCACACACACCCTCCCTATTCCTCACACAGTCTTTCTCTCAGACACACACACTCTTCCTCTCTCTCATACACACTCGCCCTCTCTCACACACTCCCTCTTTCTCTGTCAGACACACACTCTCCCGTTCTCTCACACTCCCTCTCTCTCACACACACACTCTCCCTCTCACTCACACACACTCTCTCTCTCTCTGTCACACACTCTCCCTCTCACTCACACACACTCTCTCTCTCAGACACACACACTCTTCCTCTCTCTCATACACACTCTCCCTCTCTCACACACTCCCTCTTTCTCTGTCAGACACACTCTCTCTCTCTTTCTCAGTCACACTCTCTCCCTCTCTCACACACACAAACTCTCTCTCCCTCTCTGTCTCTCTTACACATTCAATCTCTCACACACAGAGACTCTCCCTCTCGTGCACACACACTTTCTATCTCATACACACTCTCTTCCTCTCAGACACTCTCTCATTCTCACTCACACATACACACTCCCTCCCTTTCTCTCTCACACACACACACTCCTCACACACACACCCCTCTCACAGACATACTCCTTCTCTCTCACACAAATTCTCCCTCGCTCTGACACACACTCTCCCTCTCCCTCACACACACTCGCCATCTCGCTCAGACACACACTCATTTCCCCTCTGATACACACACTCTCCCTCTCTCACACACACACACACACTCTCCCTCTCTCATGCAAACACACTCCCTCTCTCACACACACACACTCTCCCTCTCTCTGTCACACCCACGCTTTCTCTCTCTATCACACACACACTCTCCCTCTCTCTGTCACACACACTCTCCCTCTTTCTGTCACACACACACTCTCCCTTCCTCTCACACACACTCTCCCCCTCTCACCCACACCCTCTCCTTCTCTCTCTCTCACAGACACTCTCCCTCTCTCACACACACTCTCCCTCTCTCACACACACACTCCATCTCTCACACACTGTCGCACTCTCTTAAACACTCTCTCCCACTCGCACACACACTATCTCTCACACACACACATACACTTCCTTCTCTCACACACACACTCTCCCTCTCTTTCACAGACACTCTCTCCCTCTCTCACGCACACTCTCCCTCTCTGACACACACCCTAACTCTCTCACACACACTATCTCTCACACCACACACTCTCCCCTCTCCTAATCTCTAGCTCGTATGCATACATACTCTCTCCCTCTCTCACACACACACAATCTTTCCCTCTCTCTCACACACACTCCCCCTCTCTCTGTCAGGAACACTCCATCTCTCTCACACACACTCCGTCTATCTCTCACACACAATCTCCCTCTCTCACACACACTCTCCCTCTCTCACACACACACTCTCTCTCACACACACTCTCCCTCTCTCACACACACTCTCTCTCTCACACACACTCTCCCTCTCTCACACACACTATCTCTCACACACACACACTCTCCCTCTCCCTTTCTCATATGCATACACTCTCTCTCTCTCTCTCTGTCAAACTCTCTCCCTCTCTCACACACACACAATCCCTCCGTCTCTCTCCCACACACTCCCTCTCTCACACACACTATCTCTCTCAAACACACCTTCCTTCTCTCACACACTCTCTCCCCCTCTCTCTCACTCTCCCTCACTCTTTCATACACACTCACCCTCTCTCCCTCTCTCACACACACTCTCTCCCTGTCTTTCACACTCCCTTTC
>JANJGN010001829.1:0-105000 GCA_026770705.1 Isurus oxyrinchus | reverse complement strand
TGCCCACATCCTCTGAATGAATTAAGCGAATCTCCAGCAGTGGCATCCACTGGAATGTGGTACTGAAGTGACCACGGAGCCGTCCGCCAACCACAGAGTTACCGCAATATGCTTGACTTTAGGTAATGAATGCCCTGCGGAGGTTTCAGTGGCCGGCAGGTATTCCCAACGTTCGGGGATGCATTTCCGATTAACAGTTAAGGAAAATTCCTCATCGGAAATTCCCAGCCTTTGAATTGTTTTGCACGCTGAAAATGTGTATGTCTGGTAGATAAATGATGGTGATTCTGCACAAGGTCCGCCGCTGTCGGCGTCACCTTTATAAGCCCCAGGGTAAATCACATTTCACCCTCGGCACAAGGAATTTTCGTCTTCTAGTGCGCTTCTCTGAAGGATTCTGAGAACCAACATCCTTCATCGAATCAGGAACGCTTCCACGAGTTCATAAAGTGTGGCGGAACTACCGGAGCATCACGATGCATAAAGGGGTCATTTTAGCCCCTCACACCTGTCCCGGCTTAAAATGTGTGGTTTGTTGGTGAGTGTATCCCCAATGTCCGCACTTGCTTTATTCTGTGTGGGTTGAATGTGTGCTCCTGTATGCTTGTCTGTGCGAATAACTGTGTTTGTGTGTGTTTTGTGTATGTGTGTGTTTCTGTATGTGTGTGTGTGTGTGTGTGCGAGACCATCCATATTCTATTCTGTGTGGTGCGCATGAGTGAATGTGTGCTTCTGTATGTCTGTTCGAATGACTGTTTGTCTGAGCGTGTGTTTGTGTATGTGCGTGTGTGTGTACGTGTGTCTTTGTGAGTGTGCCTATGGACGTGTATGCATGTTTGTGCGAGTCTTTGTGCCTGTATGTACATGTGTGTGTGCATTCATGTGTGGGCATTTGCATATGTCTGCAGTTGTATGTGTACGTGTGAGTGTGCGCACACGAGTGTGTTTGTGACTCTTTGTGTCTTTATGTGTGTGTATGTGCGTGTGTTGTGTACGTTTGTGTGTGTATATCTGTGTATATGTATTTGTGTGTGTGTGTGTGATGTGTGTCTGTGTAAGTGTATGTGTGTTTGAGTGTGTATGTGTCTGTGTATGTTTGCACGCATCAATGTGTGTTTATGACTGTGTGTGCGTGTCTGTGTTTCTTTGTGTGCATGTCAGTGCGTTTCTCTATGTGTGCTTGTGCATTTGTGTATATATGTTTGTCTATGCCTGCGTGTGCGTGTATGTATGTGTGAAACCTCCCGTGTGCTATTATGTGGGTGTGTGTTAGTGTGAAAAACGGGCCACTCTGTTTGTGTCCTAGTGAATAACCTGTGTGTCTGTGTGTGTTTGTGCGTTTGTATATGTGTGTGTATATGTGTGTGTGTGTGTGTGTGTGTGTGTGTGTGTGTGTGTGTGTGTGTGTGTCTGTGAGTGTGTTTGAGAGAGAAACAGGGATGGAGTGATAGGGAGAGAGACAGACAGAGAGAGAGAGACAGAATGTGTGTGGCAACTTGTTTTTGATTGTTGGTGTGTATGTTGGTATCAGCATCTGTGTGCCCATGTAAGCGATATTCAGAGAGGATGACAGAGTGCTTGAGTGTCTGTGTCTGCCTGTTGTGTGTGTATGTATGCATGCATATCCTGTGTTCCTGCATTGGTGAGAGTGTGTGTGAGTACACTTGTTTCAGTTTGAGTTAGTTTTTGTATATGTACGCGCGTGTGTCAGTGCATAGCTCAGTGTGTGTGTGTGCGTGTGTGAGTGTGTGTGAATGTGTGTGAGTATGTGTGAGTGTGGGGGGGGGAGGGGGGGTGCTGAAAAGATGCCTGTCCGTTTTTGATGGTGCATCTCTGTGTACAAATGAGTTTCTGGTTATTTGAATATGAGCTTGTGTACTTGGGCACTTCTGTATTTGTGTGTGTGTGTGTGTGTGTGTGTGTGTGTGTGTGTGTGTGTGTGTGTGTGTGTGTGTGTGTGTGTGTGTGTGTGTGTGTGTGTGTGTGTGTGTGTGTGTGTGTGTGTGTGTGTGTGTGTGTGTGTTGGTGCACCTGTTTGTATTTGTGTGTGTGCTCCTGTGTCCGCTGTTGTTCTATTCTGTGTGAGAGTTAGGGAACACAGGGTTTAGTGTGAGGGGTGAAGTGAAATAAATTATTATTATTAGGCAAATGGTGTTAGAAAAGTTGATCGGACTGTTGGCCGTTAAATGCACAGGGCCTGATAACATACATCCCAGGGAACCTAAGAGAGTGGCCCTAGATATATTGGATGCATTGGTGGTCTTTTGCTGAGATTATATATAGACTCTGGAAAAGTTCACACAGATTACAGGATAATGTAACCAAACAATTTGAAAAGGGAGGTAGAGAGAAAGCAGAAATTTATAACCCAGTCAACCCGGCAGCGGTCGTGCATTATAAATGATTTCCAGCTGATGACTTGGAAAACAGTGGCAGAATCGGACAGAGTCAGCATGGATTTACGAAAAGGAAATTATGCTTGACAAACCAACTGGAATTTTTCGAGGATGCAACTAAATTGTTGATGAGGGGGAAGACAGTGAATGTGGTTTATTTGGAATTTCAGAAGGTTTTTGACAAAGCCCACATAATAGATTACTGTATAAAATTAAAGCACTTTGGATTGGACGTAGTGTGGGTGGGATGGATAGAAAACGGGTTGGCAGACAGGAAAAAAAGATTAGGAATATATTGTTCTCTTTGCGAAAGACAGGCAGCGACCAGTGGGGCACCACAGGATTTGGGGCTGGGACCCCTGTTTTTTACCATATATATTAATGATTTGGTGAGGGAACTAAATGTAATATCTCCAAATTTGCAGATGACACAAAACTGGCTAGGAGGGTTAGTTGTGAGAAGGATGCCGAAATGCGTCAGTTTCATTTAGACAAGCTGATTGAGTGGGCAAATGCTTGGCCGCTGCATTATAACTTGAATAAATGTCAGGTGTCCTTGTACACCAGCCGCTGAAGGTAAACTTGCTGGTGCAGCAGGTGGCAAAGAAGGCAAATGATATGTTGGCCATCATAGCGAGAGGATTCGAGTAATAGAGGGGGGATGTGTTTGCTGTAATTGTACAGGTTCTTGGTGAGACCACACCTGGAAGATTGTGTGCAGTCTTGGTCTCCTTATCTGAGCAAGTGTCTTCTCGCTATATAGGGAGTGTAACGAAGGCTTACCAGGCTGATTTCTGGGATGCTGGGACTGACGTATGAGGAGACATTGAGTCGGTTAGCATTATATACACTGGAGTTCAAAAGAATGAGGAGCGAATGCCTATTTATTTATTTCAATGCTATTTTTTTATGCGGGAGGGAATGTGTGCTCCTGTTTGTGTCTTTGTGAATGACTGTGTTCGTGTTTGTGTGTGTCTGTGTGTCTGTGTGTGTGTGTGTGGTGTGTGTGTGTGTGTGTGTGTGTGTGTGTGTGTGTGTGTGTGTGGTGTGGTGTGTGTGTGTGTGTGTGTTCTTGTCTCTGTCCATGTGTAACGTAATGAAACATTTAGGAGAGCAAAGTGATGATATGTGAGAAACCCCTGGCTGTTAAAAGTATGGAAAATCACAAGATATTCTATAAATATATCAATGGGGAGAGGATAACCAGGAAAGAGGAGAGCACATACGTGACCAAGGGGGGAATCTATGCTTGGAGCCAAATGATAACACTCGAGCGTTGAATGAATACTTCACATTCGTCTTCTCCCAAGAGAATGAGGATGAAAGTGTCGAACTCGGGCAGAGAGATTGCAAGGTTCTTAAGCAAATTGATAGAGTGTGTGACAAGGTATTGGAGATGTTGGCAGGCTTAAAAGTGGAGAAATCTCAGGTCCGGATGATTTGTGACCCAGACTTCTGGGGAAGGCAAGGGAGGAGATCGCAGGGCTCTCACCAAAATTTTCAATTCCTCTCTGGCCACGGCGGAGATGCCAGAGGACTGGAGGCCAGCTATTGCGGTTCCACTATTTAAGAAGGGTTGTCGAGGGTTGTACTGTTAAGGCAGGACAGCATAGGCATGAGTCTCATGTCGGTGGTTGGTAAACTATCGGAGAAAGTTCTGAAGGAGAGAACCTCTCTCCACTTGGAGAGGCAATGTTTGATCAGGGATAGTCAGCATGGCTTTGTCAGAGGGAGGTCATGCCGAACCTATTTGATTTAGTTTATTGAGGAGGTGACCAGGTGTGTAGATGAGGGTAGGGCAGTTGATATTGATTATATTGATTTCAGCAAAGCCTTTGACACGTGGGAGATTTATAATTAATCTAACTGCACGTGTAATACAGGGTAATTTAATAATGTGGATTCAAAATTGGGTTTGTTGCAGGAGACAGAGTGTGGTGACAAAAGGATGCTTCAATGATTGGAAGCCAGTGTCCAGTGGCATACCACAGGAATCTATGTTTGTGCTCCTATCACTTGCTATTTATATAAATGGCATAGTTGACTATTGTGGGGGGTATGATTAGAAAGCTTGTGGATGTCGCAAAGATTGGCCGGTGGTTAAAAGTGAGGCTGAGTGTCTTGGGCTACAGGAAGATATAGAAGGGATGGTCAAATGAGCAGATAATTTGCAGGTGGAATTTAACCATAATAAGTATGATGTGATACACTTTGGAAGGAGAAAATTGACAAAGAAGTATTGCATGAATGGCATGACACTAGGAAGTTCTGAGGAACAAAGGGACATTGACGAGTGTGTTCATAGATCTCTGAAGGTGGAGGAGAATGTTAGTGGGCTGGTGAAAAAGGCATATGGGACACTTGCATTTATCAATCGAGGCATTGATTACAAAAGTATGGAGATTATGTAGGAGATGCTTAGAACCTTGATGAAGCCACAGCTGGAGTATTGTGTGCAGTTCTGGCCGCCACCGTATAGGAAGCATGTGATTGCACTGGAAGCGGTGCAGAGGAGATTCACCAGGATGTTGCCTGGTATAAAACATTTAAGTTATGAAGAGAGTTTGGGTAGATTTGGATTATTTTCATTGGACTGAGGGGCGACCTGTTCTAGTTGTACAATATTATGAGAGGCATGATGTGAGGAAAAGCTTCTTTGTTACCCGAAGGCCGGTGATGGTCTGGACTGCACTGCCTGTGAGGGTGTTGGAGGCGGGTAGTCTCACATCCTTTAGAATATAAAAATAAAAACAAAACACCTTAAACCAGCTTATATTTCAACTCTTTCTTGGACTCGAACTCAAGTTCTGTTGAAGGGTCATGAGGACTCAAAACGTCAACTCTTTTCTTCTCCGCCAATGCTGCCAGACCTGCTGAGTTTTTCCAGGTAATTCTGTTTTTGTTTTGTTTTCCTTTAGAATATACCTGGTTGGGCACTTAGCACGTCATAACATTCACGTCTACAGACCAAGTGCTGTTAAATGTGATTAAGCAGGTAGGTCAGCTACTTCTCACATGTTGGTGCTGACTCAATGGGCCGAAGGGCCTATTCTGCACTGTGTGCTTCTGTGATTCTGTGATTCTGCGTGTGCGTGTATGTGTGTGTTCTGTTCTGTTTTTCTCCATCCGTTATGCTAATCTATGGGGTGTTGAGAGCCAAATTGTATTCGTATGTGTGTCTGGTGAATGACTGTGTGTGTGAGTGTGTGTGTGTGTGTGTGTGTGTGTGTGTGTGTGTGTGTGTGTGTGTGTGTGTGTGTGTGTGTGTGTGTGTGTGTGTGTGTGTGTGTGTGTATGTGTGTGTTTGTATATGTGTGTGTTTGTATGAGTGCATGTGTGTGTGCATATGTGGTTGCGTGTTTGTGCGTGTGCGTGATGGCTTCCACGAGTGAATGTGTGTGTCTGCATGCGAGTGCATGAGTGTGTATATTTGTGTTTGAATGTGTGCATGTCTCCATGTCTCTTGGTGTATGTTAATCTGTTTGTGTATATGGGTGTGTGCGGCTTTGTGTTTCTTTGGATGACATTGTGTGAGTGCCTCTGTGTGTCCATGTGTGCATGTTCATGTGTTTGAGTACCCGGGTGCATGTACAATTTTATGTGTGTGTGTATGTGTGTGTGTTTGTGTGTGTGTGTGTGTGTGTGTGTGTGTGTGTGTGTGTGTGTGTGTGTGTGTGTGTGTGTGTGTGTGTGTGTGTGTGTGTGAGAGAGAGCGAGAGAGAGAGAGAGAGATAAAGAGAGAAAGAGTTTTTGTTTGCATGTGTGTGTGTATACGTGTGTTAGTGTCTGTGCATGTGTTTGTGTGGGTATCTGAGTGTGGGTGCTTGAGTGTGTGTCTGTGAGCGTAATTAAGTGTGAGTTTTGTGTGTGTGGGAGAGAAAGTGCTTGAGAAGTGAATGTATCACAGTTTCATTTTTATGGGATGTGAGCTCCAGTCGTGTGTCTTTGTCTGTGTGTGATTCATAGAAAGGTCTCAATGCTCTCTATCCTTTATTTCCTCTGGGAGGCGAGGCAGGTTTTGCCTGACTAACTTATGGGGAGTTTGGAGGAGAAAGTCGGAGGTTGATCATAACTGGAATGTTAATAGGCAATCCACCATCAAGTCACAGGGCAGGGAGGCAGTTTATGATTAAAACAATAATTGATAACTAGCATTTCATTGCGGACATTTAAGCCTCCTGTAACAGACAATATTTGTATTCAAGGCAGGGGGCGAGAATCCTTCAACAGTGCAATGTTTTCAAACGCCACCTGAATGACTTTAGAAAAGTGATCGGCTTCTGTTCTAAACTACTAATAACCAAAGTGACGTTTACATTTACAAGAATGTAGGTTTTACCATGCGTGTGTCAGTGTGTTAATGGTGGAATTGTTTGCAATTTCTGACTCTGTTTTGTTTTAATGAATAGCTTCTTATCCATTCATCAAAAGTTTAAAATTACAGAAAAGTATTTTTTTCTGAATATTTAATAACAACTGCAGCACTGGAGGAGTTAAACCACCCTCCTGAGAAATATATATTGTTGCAGTCAGTGGAGAAGAGGGAAAATGAGGAATTATTCCAAATCTCTCTCCTTTCTGCAACAGACGCGGCACATCTGGTTTCAACCAGCCAACCTCGGTTCCTGTCACTAACGACTTCTACTATGTCACGCCTGACTGCTGCCGTTATCCTTTCACTGCAAGTCAGCTTTGCCTCTTCCAGTCGGGTGTGACTTCCCCGTCACTCCTCCCTCCAATTTTCGTCCAAGCAGTGTTTGTCATTTAAGCTGTAGTTCCTTCCAAATATCGAAAACCTTGCCGCTGTTCTTTCAGCTCAATTTAATTCAATACCTCAGTAGATACATTCACACATTTGAAAATATCTACAACTTCACACTCAAACTGGTAATATCATCGCCAGCTTGATGAATAATTTAATTCTTCATCACCTCCCTTACAGTGAACTTAATCACAATTGCGATTCTGATGTCCAACAACTGTGGTCTAACCAAATGTATCACAAGTTACCTGGTGGCCATGGCAGCGGCAGATCTACTGGTCGTTATCCTGGACCTGATATTGAGACACATTCCGATTGTTTTTGCTGAACATTTTGTTTTCCTGTTGTCCATCCCTGTGTGTAATATCCACGCTGTCCTGCTTTATGCAGCCACTGACTGTTCTGTCTGGTTCACCGTCACTTTCACCTTCGATCGATTTGTGGCCATTTGTTGCCCGAGGCTGAAAAATAAATATTGCAGCGAGAAAACGGCGGCTGTGGTTCTGGGAGCAGTGACTGTGCTGAGCTGTTTAAAGAACATTTTCTGGTATTTTATGTTCAAAGGTCGGTATATAACGACGAACTACCCCTGGCTTTGTTATGTCACACTCGATGTTTTGCTGTCTCCGGTCTGGGGAGCAATTGAGTACCTCCACCACATTCTAACCCCGTGTGTCCCATTTGTCCTGATTCTGCTGCTCAATGTTCTCACTGTCAGACACATTATAATAAGCAGCAGAGTCCGCAGGAGACTCCGGAAACACAGCAGTGGGGAGAGTCCCAGAGACCCACAGATGGAGAGTCGAAGGAAATCCATCATTTTACTGTTTGTGATCTCGGCCAATTTCATCCTGTTATGGTCAACATTCATGCTGTTTTCCATATGGGGACGGATGTGGGATTTGGGATTTAATTCTGTATATTTACATGATTTTGTTATGGAATTGGGCTTCATGCTGCAGCTCCTGAGCTGTTGCACTAACACTGCGATTTATGCCGTGACACAGACTCTGTTCAGACAGCAGCTGAAGAATGTGCTGAAATATCCCTTTACTCCAATTCTTCAATTCATTCAATGATGAGAAACACTGAATCACTTAGAGCTTTCATTGGCTGGTTACATGTCCATCACGGGCAACCCTCACTGATTGATCAGAAAACACAAAACAAAAAATCACTGTCCTCCCATTGAGCGGGCTGCCTGGCCTTTATCACTATCAGTTAATGATTGGACAGGAATCCCACAATCGCATATCTCCACACAATCATTGCCCAGACTGCCTGTCAGCCATCACAAATTCTCCCGTTAATTGGAGAGAAAGCCCCACCTCCAAAAGGCTCTGCCGACCCGCCAGCCACGCTGCATGTCCATCATAGCAATGCCACACAGCGAGCATTGGACAGGAATCGTTCAATTGTAAATTGATGTAATATTAATAAATTGCCAGTGGGAGGGATCAGAGTAAGTTAAGCCATAATGCGGAAGGGAGGTATCGCTCAGGGTTTAAAGGGGTAAGAGGTAAATTCAGGGTCAAAATTGGGGGTTGATTTGAAAGTGGAGAGAAAAAGAGAGGGTGAGAGAGATAGAGAGAGATTGAGAGAGACAGTCACAGAAAGGGTGACAGAGACAGAGAGAGACAGAGTGGCCTTGGGAAGAGGCAGGTAGAACGAAGGAGAAGGAGAGACAGAGAGTGAGACAGAGAGCGATACAGTGAGAAAATGAGGGAGAGAGAGAGAAGAGAGGGAGAGAGGGAGTAAGAAAGAGGAAGATTTAGTGAGAGAGGGGGGAGAGACAAGCTGAGAGAGAGAGGTAGAGACATAGAGATAGAAAGAGAGACAGAGATAGGCAGGCAGAGAGAGAGATTGACAGGCAAAAAAAAACAGAGTGGGCGGAAAAGGGGAAGGCACAGCGAGATTTGGGAGAAGCACAGGGGAAATAGAGGGAGAAAGATGGAGAGAAAGGGAGAGAGAGAGCGTGAGGCAAGAGGGAGACAAAGAGAGCGAGACAGAAAGTGAAAGAGAGAGAGAGAGTGAGGTGGGGAAGCAAGACAGAAGAAAGAGGGAAAGTGATAGAGAGAGACGGAGAGATATAGACAGACAGAGAGGCAGGGCCTTAGAGACGGGGTAGGGAGTGGCAGTGTGAGAAAGAGATATGAAGATAAATACAGAGAAAGTGTCAGGGAGAGGCACAGGGAGAGAGATAATGACAGAAATAGGTAGAGACAAGAGAGAGTGAGAGAGAGAGACAGAGAGAAGACAGAATGCAACCAGAATAAAAAAAATACTAGACAGTACGAGAGACAAATAGAGCCAGGGAGAGGCAGAGAGGGAGAGGGAGACGGAGAGAGAGAGAAGAAGAGAGCTAGAGAGAGCAAGAGCAAGAGCTAGAGAGAGCGAGAGAGCGAGCAAGAAAGGCAGTTACAGCGAGAGAGAAAGAGGGAGAGACAGCATGAGGGAGAACAAAAGACAGTAAGTGAGTGAGTAAGAGAGAGAGAGACAGAGGTGGGGAGACAATGACAGAGAGAAAGAGGGAAAAGGAAAGAGAGAGACAGAGAGATATAGACAGACAGAAAGGCAGAGACTGAGAGACAGAGTGGGGAGAGGCAGTGTGATAAAGAAAGAAGAAGAGACATCGAGAGAGAGAGAAGCAGAGTGAGAAAGACAACGAGAGAAAGCGGTGGAGACAGTGAGTGAGAGAGAGAGAGAGACAAAGAGAGAGAGAGAGATACAGACAGGCTGAAAGACAAATGAACAGATAATCAGACAGATAATGGCAGCTAGGATGCGGCAGAGTGAGTGAGAGAAAGATAGAGAGAGTCAGTGTGAGAAAGAAAGAGGAAGGTACAGCAAGAGAGAAAGCAGGAGAGGAGTTAGAATGAGGGCGAAAAAAGAGAGGAAGTGGGTGAGACACGGAGAGAGGTGGAGGCAGAGAGAAAAACAATTGGGCAATTTGAGAGAGAGCGAGACAGAAAGAGAGAGTGAGAGAAAGAGAGAGAGATAGAGAAAGATAAGATAGGGGCAGGTGGAGAGTGAGAGAGAAAGGGAGATATGGTGTCCCTCTGAGAAAGAAGGAGCAAGGTACAGTGAGAGAGGAGGAGACACTGAATGAGGGATACAAACAGAGATAAATTGGCAGAGAGATGGAGGCCAAGAGAGGTAAATGAGCAAAGTGAGAGAAAGAGAGAGAAAGAAGGAGAGAGCAAAAGAGGGAGAGGAAGAGATGCAAAATGGAGTGAGAGAGAGAAAGTGAGGGAAAGACAAAGGGAGGGCTTCGGGAATTGATTGATAAAGAGAGGGAGATAGAGAGAAAAAAGAGAGTGACTGTCAGAGTGAAAGAAAGAGAGCGAGATAGAGAGAGGGAGACTAACAGAGTCAAAGAGACAGAGGGATACAGTGAGGAAGAGAGGAAGCAAGATATATGGACAGAAAGAGAGAAAGAGAAAGAGAGGGAGAAAAGCAGAGAGGGAGAGAGTGTGAGAGAGGTAGAGACAGAAAGAATGCAAGAGGGCCTGGCAGAGACAGAGAATGAGAGAGAGAGAGACAAATAGAGAGAGAGGGAAAAAGAGGTGGGGGTGTCAGGACAGAAACAGAATGTGACAGCGAGACAGAGAGTCAGATTGACAAAGAAAGATGAAAGTTCGAGAAAGAGGGGGGCAGACAGAGAGAAAGACAGAAAGAGATAGAGATTGAGATGCAAATAAATAGAGACAGACAGGGAGAACGAAAGGGACAGAGAGAGAGACTGACAGAGATTGATAGAATGAGATAAATGGAAAAGGAGAGAGAGAGTGAATGATGGAGTCGGTGAACACGAGGGAGATACAGCGGAAGAGAAGGAGAAACAAAGTTGAAGATAGACAGAGAAACATGGAGAGACAGAGAGAGAGAGCAGACAAGAGGGTGAGCCAGAGAGCAAGTCGGGGTGAAAGAGACAGAGACAGAGAGAGAGGAAGAGAGGGGAGAGGAAAAGTAAGACAAAGACAAAGAGTGAAAGAAAAACAGAGAGACAAAGAGAGAAAGA
Source organism: Isurus oxyrinchus (assembly GCA_026770705.1). NCBI lineage: Eukaryota > Metazoa > Chordata > Chondrichthyes > Lamniformes > Lamnidae > Isurus > Isurus oxyrinchus. Next base: position 93,821 of record JANJGN010001829.1, on the reverse strand, counting down.
CTGACACTGAAAGATAGTGAGAGAGAGACCGTGTGAGAAAGAAAGAGGAAGAGGCGGCGAGAGAGTTTGAGGGGGATACAGAGAGGTGAGAGAAAGAGGGAGAGAAAGGAGAAAGATTCAGAGAGAGAGTGTAGGAGAAAGAGAGAGGGAGAGAGGGAGAGAGGGAGAGAGAGAGATAGCGACAAGGAGAGAGCGCGAGGGAGAGACAAGGGAGAGAGAATCAAAGAGAAAGGCAGGTGGGTGTGTAACATAGACAGACATAGAAATATAGAGAGGCAGAGAGACACAGAGAATGACGGAGTGACAAAGACAGAGAGGGTATAGAGAGAGAGAGAGAGAACGAGGGAGAGGCAGGGGGAGATAAAAGGTGAGAAAGACAAAAGAGGAAAGGCAGGGAGAGAGGTAGAGAGAGATAAAGAGATACAGACTCATAGAGATGGAGAAGTGAGATTCAAAGAGAGAGGGGGGAGAGAGAGACAGTAAATGAGACAGAGTGAGACTGTGTGTGTGTGTGTGTGTGTGTGTGTGTGTGTGTGTGTGTGTGTGTGTGAGAGAGAGAGAGAGAGAGAGAGAGATCGACAAAGAGTGATACAGCGCATAAGAGAGAAATAGATTTCGACCAGAGCAACCTGAAGATCAGGCACAGAGTGTGTGAGAGAGAGAAAGAGAGAAAGAGACAGAGAGAGAGAGAGAGAGACAGGAAGACAGAGAAAGAGAAACAAAGATAGAGTGTAAGAGCGAGAGAGGGAGAGAGAGAGAGAAACAGAGAGCAAGAGAGAGAGAGTAGGAGACAAGGACAAAGGGAGAAGTGTGAAAGAGGTAAACCGAGAGTGACAGAGAGAGACAGAGAGTGAGACAGAGAGAGACAGAGAGAAAGAAAGGTAGAGTGGAAGAGAGAGAGACAGAGAGGGAAACAGAGAGAGAGAGAAAGAGAGACAGTGAGAGAGAGAGAGACACAAAGGGACAGACAGTGACAGACTTGAGGGATGGACAGAGATAGAAAGAAAGAGAAAGAGGCAGAAAAAGAGTTAGAGAGAGAGATAGAGAGAGAGAAAGACTGATAGCAAGATAAGGGGGCAGAGAGAGAGCGAGACAGACAGACAAACAGAGAGAACAAAGACCAATAGAGATAGAGAGAGACAGACAGACAGACAGAGAGGGGGGAGGGAAGTGGGAAAGAGAGACAGAGCGGCAGAAAGAAATAGTGATAGTTGGAGACAAGGTGAAAGGGAAATGGAGTGAAAGAGATTAACCGAGAGTGATAGAGAGAGAGAGCTGGAGACATAGAGAACTTCAAAGATAGAATGTAAGAGAGAGAGAGGGAAGGAGAGAGAAAGAGGGAGAGAATGAGAGAGAGAAAGACAGAGGGAGAGAGAGAAAGAGAAGGAGAGGGTGAGAGAGATAGGAAGAGCGACAGAGTGAACGAGACAGAGAGACGAAGCGAGAGAATTGGAGAGAGAGGGAGAAACAGGGACAGACAGGGAGAAAAAAGTGGTGACAGGGAGAGAGTGATACTAAGAGAGAGACAGAATGCAAGAGAGAGGGAGGCACAGAGAAAGAGACAGAGAGTGTGAGAGACACAAACAATGACAATGGGAGAGAGCTAGTGAGACAGAGAGAGAGAGAGAGACAGAGAGAGAGAGAATGATGTTTAGAGGGAGAGAGGCTCAGTGAGAGAGCGTGGCTGACATGCAGGTAGAGAGAGAGAGATTCAGACAGACATGGAGAGAGAGAGACAGAGAGATAAAGAGATAGAGAAAAAGACAGGCAGAGAGAGGATGTGCAGAGTTAGAGAGAGAGAGTGACAGATAGGCAGAGATAAAAAGAGGAAAGAGTGGCAGAGAAACAGAAAGGTTGAAATAGAAAGATAGGCAGACAGAGAGAAAGAAAGAGAGAGAGAGAGAGGCAGAGAGATAGAAAGAGAGAGAGAGAGAGAGAGAGAGAGACAGAGAGAGAGAGAGTTAAATTGAAAGAGAGAGACAGATACAGTGACAGTGTGACGGAATCAGATGGAGAGAGAAATAGTGACAGAAAGAGAAAGTAAGAGAGAAAGAGTGCAATACAGTCAGGGAGAGAGACAATGAGGGGGAGATAAAAATAGAGAGAGTGGGTTTCAGGGAGAAATGAAGTTAGACATAAAGAGATGTCACGAGAGCGTCAGAGAATGAGAGGGAGACAGTGAGAGAGAGAAAAAATACAAAGCAAGAGAGAAACAAAGAGACAGAGAGAGAGATGGAGAAAGGAGAGTTCGACAGATAGACAGAGTGAGCGAGACAGAGATAGAGAGAGGGAGACCGAGCGATAGCAAGGGAGAGAAAGAGAGAGAGAGATTGAGAGAAAAATACTGAGCGAGGCAGGAGAAGAGAGATCAAGAGAGTGATAGAGGGAGAAGTAAGAGTGACAGTTGGAGAGAGACAATCATACAGACTGACAGAGGGATAGAGAGTGAGGGAGGGATAGAGAGAGAAAGAGGCAGAGGGAGGAGACAGGCAGACACAATGTCAGTTAGAGCTTGTGTCATTACAACACCGCCATCTGACTATGAACCATGATCTTGAGGACGCAGGTGGGGGTGGTTCTGATTCCCGATTGCAAAAAAAGCAAAAGACTCAGTACTGAGAGTTGCTGAAAACCCTGCGTCCCAGTCCAAGTTTGTAAATTTTAGAAAAAAATTGCATATGTTTCCACAAAATAAAAAAAAATACTGAAATTATTGCTCTTAAAGCAAACCTGTTCAAAGAGCAGGAAACGTACAACCTGTTCCCACTGGTAAAATGATAAATTTCGGGAGGGCACAAATGTAAAGTGATTTTAAACTGATGGGAATGTGACCTGAGAATAATATTTTTAAGGAAACGAGTGTTTCCAACCTGAAATGCATGGCCTAAAAGTTTGATGCAGACAGCTTCAAACAAAACATTCAAGAGGGCATTAGTTAATTATTTGAGTAGAAACAAATGTTTGCGGGGGCTTGGTAGTGAAGGTGGAGCAATGGCACTAGGTTATAATGCTCATTGAATAGCCTGTGATGACATAATTGCTGAATTCCCTGTAACTGTGCTGTTTAAAGTTTTTGGCGATATCGAGAATTTCACAGAGGACTAATGGGTTCATAAGCATTTTGTCTGTGTGATGGATGTTGGATAGGTAAAAAATACAGAATTAGAAGAGGAGGATAATAATTCCTGGTTTGATGAGGATAATCCACCACTACCAGAGGGACAGCCAGACAGACGGCCGGAGGGTGGCCCGCTGCCAATGACTCCTACGAGACACAAAGGATTGTCCCTTCAGCTAATGAGCAGCAGGTTGGCGGGGAACTGGACCATGAGTTTGTGAGCCCATAGCTAGCTGAAGTGTTGTGGAAAGTGGCCGCTGGGATCTCAAAGCTAGAAATAAGGAAATATTCACACTGCCACCATTTGGAAATTTGATCAGACGGCAGGATTGCATGTTCCTGACAGGGAAGGGTTAAAACAGGCTGTCCCTCATTATCTTGAAAGCTAACATCTTGGCAGCATTCCCAGCCGCAGGAATGATGGGGCAGTGGGACTGGGAAACAATGAAAGGGAGAGTGAAAACAACTCTCAGCTGAGGAATTTCAAAACCATTTACCTAGCTGGACGCAGCGAGACAGGGAGTCTCTGAAATGCAGATTTTCTGCACTGAGAGCTTGTACTCAGCCTATAATGGATATCGGGAACAGATCCAAGACTAGCTCCTAGGAGCAATGTGAACCTGTGGGCTCAGAATGCTAATGGCCCATTGGTTTGCGGGTTGGCAATCTGCCCCTGATGGCTTTGACCCAGCGGCAGCAAACACTCCAGAAGCAGGAGTGTTGAGTAAGACGAGCAATCAGTTGGATGTAAGGCAGGAGGACAAGTCTGCAATTGAGCTTTATGAGTAAGCTCAACAGAGAAAGTGTCTAATATAAAGGTGAGAGCAGCTAAGGCTGAGTAAAGGCCAAAGTGCTAGGAGCTGTGGTGAATACCCACTGTGGAGGAAGTAGGGGCCATACAGGATAGGGTGAAAAGCCTTTTATGGAGAAAGGGAGCGCTGGACAGGCAGTACCAGCTCTCAGTGTCACAAATACCTGATGGCTGAAGAGGAACTGACAAAGCGGGAAAAGGGATTTGAACACTTCCAGTGGTGGTGGGAAGGTCTGAATGTAGACGTAGGGGAGGTTGGGTGTGGAAATGGGGATTTCGGGTCTTCTCCTGTGGGGATTCAATGTTGACAGGGCCGCTACTAGCACGAGTATCTGTGTACACTCAGCGGCCATGAATGGGGTGGCGGCGGGAGAGAGGGTGGGGGCCAACCATTTATGGCCGTAGAGTTGGATGAGACAGGGCGGGAATATTGATTGGGTACTGGAGCGTGCTCTACTGTGCTTTTGTCCATCCCCTCAAACACTCATATGTCCAGGCGGACCCTACTTGTGTTTGAGGGACTTACAGATCGATTGTGATCACATCTCCAAGCTCCAGTGACAAAGTACATTCCCAAAGTAAGCATAGAGGGGCTTAGAGACAGCTGTACAACACCTGGTAGAACATAAACCTCTGCCAACCGTTGTCGCCCACATAAATTATCCCATTAAAGCCAGCAAAGGAAGTAGATGGATCATGTAGAATGAGCGTGTATTATGGGGTGTGAAAGAAGAATAGACAGCCTTGTGTTCTGAACATTAACGTCTGCCGGACTCAAAACGAGGAGGGGCAGGATGTGAGCTATGTTTCCTGTGCAGAAACAGGGCGCCCGGAGGAGGCGAGTGGTAGTAAAAGTGATGCTGCCAAGTCACCAGCCCTCAGGCATAATTAACCACCTCGTAGTCATAATGACACTCAGGCAGTGGAGCATCTGAAAAACATGGCTGGTCCTTCGGATGGTATAGTCTTAATCATTGCTTTGAACATTTTGCATCTTGATGTGAAGCATGAAGTGGTAGCATTGATGTTACACTTAACAGGGATAGGGTTTCAGGATTGATGTGCTAACAAGAAAATTAGTCTGTATGTGAGACTGCTGGGAAATGTGCTGGATCAAGACCTGGGCTCAGAGACAGGGGTGATGGGCTGGAAACAATACTATCAGTCTTCAGTGGATGGAAAAAATCACGCAGGAAAAGAGATTTAGTCAATGATGCAGTTACAATCTCTAATACGTTGACAAAATTTGTGGAATTTTTGGATTTGGCTCCACTATTGTTAGAGATGAAAAAGCTAATGGGGAACAATTAAGACCATTTTGACTGGAGGAAGTATCTGGGAGCTGAGTTTTAAAAGATTCAAATTCTGACCGTCCTCCTGGGGAAGGTGGTGCCAAAATTGAAAAATACTGCTGGGATTATCAATAAACCCATTCGGTATGATAGGAATATCTCTAATGAGGCCACAACGAATAATATGTCATGTGTGGCACTGTACAAATCATAGACAAATTTTTGAAAGGAAAGTGCCTTTTGGGTTAACGATGACTATTTGGAAGCATTGGCTAAATCAGAAAATAACCTCACTGTTTGTCAGCTAACAGCTTTGACCAAGGTGTATCCTTTGCAGATCGATTACAAAAAGGGAAGTGTTAAGTTGCTGGAATGGGCGCTTTACTTTCCAGCAATACCGAACGGGTAGGGGGAGGGGGGCAAGATCATCGCGCTTGGTGGTGGGAGACGATTTACAATATTTGGGTAGGGAATATCCAGGTTAGAGAGGTGTATACCCATGTATCTTATCATGATGGCTTTCTGTATGCAGTAAATTTGGGGAATAATAAAATAAGCACACCTCGGCGGTGTTGGAACACAGAAAACGGTAAAACGGTGTGACCCTTTAGGATGTAAAAGCAGAGGCAGTTCGCTTGTGGGTTTCAGATCAGAGATGGAACTTGTACCATGAAGCTAGTGAAGAAAATGTTTATTTTTACTCATGTTGCTTATGTAGGGGATGGAGAGTGTTGTGTAACCATAAATGGAATGTGTATCAGCATGGGTCAAATTTGAAATGTCCAGTAAGAATATTTAGATGTTGTTGTATCCCTGAGAAACACGCAAGAGTTGGGAAAGGGAATTGGTGAAGTTTTATTGCCATGACAGCCCTGAATTTGAAGTCTGGGAAATAAAAAAGGGAAGCTGCGTGAACATGTGGAAATATTTAGTTATGATATTCCCACATTACCAGATCGTCTAGCTCAGCTGCGAGAAGAAACTGATAAATCCCAGAAAATAAGTAATCCGTAACTGCAGACAGATCATGAGCTCCTGCAGGAAACGCAAGCCATTAAGCAAAGGCCCAGGTGGAATAATTCTGGGTCTGTGGAAGTCCTCATGAAGTCCACCATTGGATTCGAATAATCGCTCATGTGTCAATTGTTCAGCAGTTGGTAACACATTTATGAACTAGGAAGAGAGGTAGGTACTCAGTTCCTCGTGCCTGCTTTGCCATTTAATAATTTCATGGCTGATATTATAGCAACCTCGAATCTGCATTCCGCCTACCCCCGCTAATCTCCCCATTGCATCTCAGTAAACTATTCACCTTGCCCCAAAATATTCAAAGATTCTGCTTCCACTACTCTTCAGGAACAGAGTTCGAATGATCCCCGACGCTCTGAGAAGAAATGCCGATTTATATCCGTTTCAAATGTGCCGTCCTTTATTTTTAAACAATGTCTTCCAGTTTGGATTCACCCAAAAGGGGAAACACCCTCTCCACATCCACCCTGTCAAGACCCCTCAAGGTCTTATATATTTCGATCAATTCGCCTCTCATTCTTCTAAACTGCAATGGATACAACGCTAGCATGTTCTACATTTCCACATAAGATTGTCCACCCATTAGTCTGTTAAACCTTCTCTCAACTGCTTCAAACGCATTTGCATCCTTGTCGAAAAAGGTGACCAATGTTTTACACAGTGTTCCAAATGCGGTCTCACTAGTGCCCTGCAGAACTGAAGTACAACCTTCCAGCTTCAGTATTCAACTCACTTTGCAATAAATGATAACTCTTCATTAGCTTTCCTAATTACTTGCTGTACATGCATACTTTCCTTTTGAGTTTCATGCACTAAGACACCCTGATGCACCTGCATTTTAGAGCTCTGCAGTCTCTCGCTATTTGGATATGTTACTCTTTCATTCTTCCTGGCAAATGTACATTTTCAGGTTTTAACACTTCGTACCGCATTTGTCAGTTGTGCCCAATAACTTAACCCATCTATCTTGTTTGTAGACTCCATATATTATCTTCATAACTTACTTACCTACCTATCTTAATAACATTGACAATTTTGGCAAACATCCCGTCCATCCGTTCATCCAAGTCATTTATTTAAATTGTAAGCAGTTAAAGTTCCATTATTAATCCCAGTGGCACAGCAATCCTTACATCTTGCCAGCCTGAAAATGCCCAATTATGCCAACGCTCTACTTGTAAGATTTCTATCATAGAAAACCTGAGCAATTGGTATAAACGAACGTGTCAAACAAGAAATGTTAACAAAAGTCTAGTTTTATTCTCAGAATTCAGAATTTTTCACTTAATGAATGGATGTTGCCGCCAGTGCATCAAGTGAACTGTATTGCATTCTATGTTTTTAATGAAGTAATTGTGATTTTACTTTTTTCATTTTAATGATTGCGATCTGGTTGTGGTGGAGTGCTGTGGGCAGATTTTGTCTCATGTTGGTAAGAATATGGAGGTATGGAGCCGAGTTTTTGACTGAAGGCGAAGATGAGGGTCTAACTTAACTTTCCAAGATAAAGAGAGTTCCAACTAAACCAACCGAAACACACACAAACACGCAATCACAGGTACACATATGTCAGGGCAGGTACCTGAGGAGGCTTGCGAAAGGCACTCTGTCGACAGGTACTGAATGACACAATGACCACTCGGGAAAGCATAAATAATCTTCTTCCTGCCCACGATACTGTGAATGAAACCATTGTTGGCATGCAGCTAGAAATATAATGCAGGTTTTTCACATTTAGTGAAATGGTATCCAAATTGTTGTCTGGCATCGATATCAAGAACAGAGACACCAGCATTTAGAAAAGAGAGAAGGGGTCTGTTATCGGTCAAATGAAAGACACAGACGACATTTTCTTTCAGTTTTAGGCAAGGGTTGAGGATTGTAAGTTGTTGGACTAGTTGACATTATCTTTAATATTCTTAATTTGAGAACTTAACCATACGATCATCAGGAGACTGTTTGGGGAAGTAGCAAAGGAAATTTTAACAAGTTATTAATAATGCTTATCACATCGGGTAAGCGACTTTACAGACAGACTATGATAATTGCCTCCTGGTTCAGCTTCGGGCGCAGGTAAGTACTCGATCTCTCCTTCCCTCTCCATCACATTTGTGCTCTACTGCTACCCGGTGGAAGGCAGGCTGCGGAAACTTCAGTTTGAAACTTGGTGCACCCCTTGGACAGTGAAAGCTGCTGCTTCTTAACGATTTCCAGAAAACAACCACATCGTTATCAATGATGTCATTGTATTGTGATTGGCCTACATGAGCCGAAGCCATGTGATAACTGGCTTAAGGGCTGTGTGTTCAAACTGTGATTGTTTCCAAAGGGTCGTCAACCAATGCCGTCTTCCAGTACCCACTGACTGATCCCTTAAAATGCCAATAACTTATAGGATTATTCTTCCCATTAAATATTGTTTAAGTTATTCACTGAATCCCCCAATATCAATATCCTGGTCGATAACATTGACCAGAACATGTACTGGACTAGACATATAAATACAATGGAAACTGCAGGAGGTCATACGCTAGGGATAGTGGGACAAGAAGCTCACCTCATGACTCCCCAAATCCTGCCCTCCACTTGAATGGCACAAGTCAGCGTCATGTGTGTGATGGAATTATCCCCACTTCCCTGGATAATGCAGCTTCCAAAACACTCAGGAAGCTTGACACCATCCAACACAAAGCAACTCACTTGATTGGCACCACGTCCACAAAACATGACTCCCTCCACATTCAATGCACTTCAGCAGTAGAGGGCACCTCCTACAAGAAGCAGTGCACGAATTCAAAAAAGGCTCCTTCGGCAGCACTGTCCAAATACACGACCACTACTGTTTACAAGGTCAAGGACAGCATATAGATATGGGAGCATCAGAACCACGAAAATCCCCTCCATGTCATTCACCAACCTAACTTGCAAACACAGCGCCGGTCCTGCATTGTCGCAGGGTCAAAATCCTGGACTGAAGTTCCTAAAAGCAATGCGGATTTACCGAAACTCCCTGGACTACAGAAGTTCAAGTAGGTAACTCAGCACACATTCGCAAGCGCAATTATGTATCGGCAATTGATGCTGACCAAGCAGGCGAAGCCCACCTTGCACGACTGGATGTAAAAAGTACTTATTGCTAAGAGAAAATGACACTTTATGATATTTTCCTTGTTCATTTATTTAGGATAGGGAAAGTAATCTGTCATGTCGTCATGAATGATACCTTGGATCTGTGTCACAAACTTTATTAATTCGATCAGTTTCCTCGTTAAAACAGAAATATGTCAAATATTGTTTCCAAGGCCATTTTCAAGGTCATGAATTTTCGCTGTGGTTGCAGATACTTCGAATGTGTGACATTAATAACAAAGGATGGAATGGTTAAAAACAAAAAAATAAAAACAAAAAAACTGCACATGCTGGAAATCCAAAACAAAAACAGAATTACCTGGAAAAACGCAGCAGGTCTGGCAGCATCGGCGGAGAAGAAAAGAGTTGACATTTCGAGTCCTCATGACCCTTCGACAGAACTTGATTACGAGTCCAAGAAAGAGTTGAAATCTAAGCTGGTTTAAGGTGTGTGCGTGTGTGTGTGGGGGGGGGGTGGGGGGTGGGACTACCAAAAATCCACAAGCAGAACTGCCCCGGTAGACCGATCATCTCAGGTTTCTCCTGCCCCACAGAACTCATTTCTCGTTATCTGGACTCACTTCTCTCTCCCCTTGTCCAGTTCCTTCCCACCTACATCCGTGATTCCTCTGACACCTTACGTCACATCAACAATTTCCACTTCCCTGGCCCCAACCGCTTTCTCTTCACCATGGAAGTCCAATCCCTCTACACCTCCATCCCCCACCAGGATGGTCTGAGGGCCCTTAGCTTCTTCCTCGAACAGAGGCCCGAGCAATCCCCATCCACCACTACTATCCTCCGTCTGGCTGAACTTGTTCTCACGCTGAACAATTTCTCCTTCAACTCTCACTTCCTCCAAATAAAAGGTGTGGCTATGGGTACCCGCATGGTACGCCTGTCTCTTTATAGGGTACGTGGAACATTCCTTGTTCCAGTCCTTCTCCGGCCCCCTTCCACAACTCTTTCTCCAGTACATCGATGATTACTTCGGTGCTGCTTCATGCTCTCGTCGGGACATGGAAAAATTTATTAATTTTGCTTCCAATCTCCACCCCTCCATCATTTTCACGTGGTCCAACTCTGACACTTCCCTTCCCTTCCTTGACCTCTCTGTCTCAATCTCTGGTGATAGACTGTCCACCAATATCCATTACAAACCCACCGACTCCCACAGCTACCTCGACTACAGCTCCTCACACCCCGCTTCCTGTAAGCACTCCAACAGATTCTCTCAGTTCCTTCGCCTCCATCGCATCTGTTCCGATGATGCTACCTTCAAAAACAGTTCCTCTGACCTGTCCTCTTTCTTCCACCCACGGTCGTTGACAGGGCCCTCAACCGTGTCCGGCCCATCTCCCGCGCACCCACCCTCACGCCTTCTCTTCCCTCCCAGAAACATGATATGGTCCCCCTTGTCCTCACTTATCACCCCACCAGCCTCCGCATTCAAAGGATCATCCTCCGCCATTTCCGCCAACTCCAGCATGATGACACCACCAAACACATCTTCCCTTCACCCTCCCTATCGGCATTCCATAGGGTTTGGTCCCTCCGGGATACCCTGGTCCACTCCTCCATCACCTCCTACTCCTCAACCCCCTCCTATGGCACCACCCCATGCCCACGCAAAAGATGGAACACGTGCCCATTCACTTCCTCTCTCCTCACCGTTCCAAGAGCCCAAACACTCCTTTCAAGTGAAACAGCATTTCATTTGCATTTCACCCAACTTAGTCTACTGCATTCGTAGCTCCCAATGTGTTCTCCTCTACATTGGAGATACCAAACGTAAACTGGGCGACCGCTTTGCAGAACACCTGTGGTCTGTCCGCAAGAATGACCCAAACCTCCCTGTCGCTTGCCATTTTAACACTCCACCCTGCTCCCTTGCCCACATGTCTGTCCTTGGCTTGCTGCATTGTTCCAGTGAAGCCCAACGCAAACTGGAGGAACAACACCTCATCTTCCGACTAGGCACCTTACAGTCTTCTGGACTGAATACTGAATTCAACAACTTTAGGTCGTGAGCTCCCTCCCCCATCCCCACCCCCTTTCTGTTTCCCCCTTCCTTTTTTTTCCAATAAATTATAAAGATTTTTCTTTTCCCACCTATTTCCATTATTTTTAAATATTTTAAAATCTTTTATGCTCTCCCCACCCCCACTGGAGCTATACCTTGAGTGCCCTACCATCCATTCTTAATTAGCACATTTGTTGAGATAATATCAACAACTTTAACACCTATGTGTTCTTTTGTTCTATTGTTGTTGACATCTTTTGATGATCTTCTTCTATCACTGCTTGTTTGTCCCTACAACCACACCAACCCCCTCCACTTCTCTCTCTCTGTCTCTCTCTCTCACCACCAACCACCCCCCCCCCTCTCCCCCAAACACACACACACCTTAAACCAGCTTATCTTTCAACTCTTTCTTGGACTTGAACTCAAGTTCTGTCTAAGGGTCATGAGGACTCGAAACATCAACTCTTTTCTTCTCCGCCGATGCTGCCAGACCTGCTGAGTTTTTCCAGATAGAGTGGTTAAGTTGATTATAACCTTGAAAATATCTGGGACTGATGCAAATGATTGCAAAGTTCTAAAACAAAATTTAACAAAATATGTTGTATAAAGCTATTCAGAGTCTCAATCAAATATGTGCATTACTGTAATCAGTGCTTAAATATAAGGATGTAACTCTCCTCTAATATTCACGTAATACATAACATTGTCTGATAAAAAGTTAAAGAGGATAAAACGGTTACAAAACTAGCTGCACACTTTACAAAGGTTAACTCTACTACAAAGAATGCATTGAGGCAAATTTAACTGCATTTTCCTAAAACAATAGGAATTGAATCAATATTAGTGTAGCACAAAACTGTTATTATTCATTCATCCTGTTCATACAATAAAACCTGTCTAGCTCTACTTTGCTGATAAGACCAGATTTTAATTAGCTTTTATGATGTCAGGGGGTGTAAGCTTGCCTGGTCAACCTTCAAGGCAGCAAGTTCTCACAACGTGGTTGGTGGAATGGAATTAAGTACATCAGGGTCCTTTCCAGCAATTGTTTTGTAATTACCTTATCACTGTGTTACTTCAAAACTTATGACAGCTGCCTAAAATCCCCTGGTGCCTTTCACTGTCAAATAAACTGAAGAGCATTCAAGTGATATTAACGGCTGCAGTCCTCTATTGATTACTGTTTAAAACTATAATATAGTGTAAAGGTAACCATTAAATATACATTTTGTGCAAAATCAACTAAAGCTAATCATTAAACAGCAATTTCCCGACAAGATTTGAGATTGACGTTGACGGTGCAGACACCATATTAACGTTATACCCATCTCCTATTTGTCAGTATGATCCACTGAGAGAAAGTCAGAAAAAAGATAACTGTTGATAGAGAGAGAAGAGAGAGAGAGAGAGATCATGTGTGAGAGAAAGTGGTGGGCAAAACAAATAAAAACAGGGAGAGGGACAGAGAAAACGAGGGTGGAAAGCAGCAGCAGGGATCCAGGGAAAAAGAGAGCCAGACTGAGAGAGGGGGACAGGCAACACAAGTGGAAGACAAAGAAAGGGAGAGAGAGAAAGAGAGAGGAGAAAAGAACAGAAAGAGGAGGGCGGTGGAGCAGTAGAACCAAAATCAGAAAATCAGAATATTGAGATTTGAATGTGTGGCCTTGCTTGGGATGAAGCTTTTGCACAAACTGTTCACAGCGAAAATAGGCAGAGTGCTGTCTTTCAGAGATAAAGAGAATGCACAGAGGCCATTTGAATCGATTTTGCAGTGCTTTTCATTGTGCATTCCTTGGTTTGTCTCTATCCCTCTGCCCCTCCATCTACTGAAGTGTGTGAGAGGGGACGGGGAGAGAGATGAATTAGAGGAATCAGAAAGAGAGCGAGATAAATTAACGTAAGGAGAGCGAGCGAGAGAGAGAGATGGGGAGAGTAAGGGGGATAAAATGAGTGAGAGAGAAAGAGGAGAGTGTAAGGGAAAATCAGGAAGAGAGCAAGATAAAGGTGATCTACTGAGGGGGGAAGAGGGCGTGAGAAACTGAGTTGGGAGCAGGGAGAGGGGGAAATGGAAGAGAGAAAGGGATAAGAGGGAGGTTGAAAAAACTCTGAGAGTGAGGGGGGAAAGAGAAGGACAGAGATCGAAATAGAAGAGGGAGAGAGTGAAGTCGAATAAGCGAGAGAGAAGTAGGGGAAATATTAAGGGGGGCAAGAGCATGGTTGAAAAGGAGAGCGTGAGGGAAAACCACGAGAGAAAAAGAGAGAGGGAGGGACGAAGAGAGAGAAAGGGGAGATGAGAGAGACAGAGAGCGAGCGAGAGAGAGAAAACTAAAGAGAGAGAACGTGAAAAGTGAGAGTTATTAATGGGGAGAGAGAGTGTAATAGCGTAGTTTGTGGGTGTGTGTTTGTTTTTGTGTGGTGGGGGAGGGTGGGGTCTGGGGGAAGTTGAAGACAGAAAATCCCTTGGGGGTCTCCAGCGTGTAGTCACTGTCCTGTGCTAATCACATCCTTCCAGAAATAGTAATTTTCAAAAAAATGAATGCCATGCTGGTGATTATAAAAAGTGCCCTGAAGGAATTGTTTCTTCTTACCAGTTTAAAGAAGGAAGCTACACTTTGTGGGGGCTAAGAAGGAGGGGAGGGGACTGGACCATATACTCGATAGACAACTTGCAGGAAAGGGGTTTGCAGCAGGCTTGGGCTGAGGAAGGAAAGGCTTCCCGTGTTCTATCTCAATAGGAAATCATTGATGAATGTGGGAACTTGCTGTGTGCACACTTTCCTTATCTCTGTGTGTGTTTCTCCTTGTCTCTCTCTTTGCCTCTCTCCTTTCAGTTTTCTTTCTATATTTTGTCTTTTAATAAATGTTATAGAAGCACCGATGTGAATTACCTTTATTTTACTTGGAGGGAGCATTGAGGAGTGTGGTATCGGTAGAGAAGGAGGTTGTCCCAGGTGCCACCTGCCCCTTCCAGACCATTCCCTAAGGTTTTGGGGATGAGTTGTGGATGGAGGGGGTTGTTCTGATTGACAGGCCCCTGTTGTTGATACTGAGGTTTTAGTGCAGGCTCCGTTACTGGGGATCAAAGAGTTAGATCGATTCAAACTGCAGCTTGTTTTTGCTGCCTGAAGTTCCAGACACGATTTAACCCTCCAATCGACATCAATGTGGAAGTTTTGCATGAATATTCAAAAGATATTGCTTTAGGGATCTTGCTGTAAGCACAAACATCATTAGCTTTCACAATAGAAAGCGGAGTTTGAGGGAGAAAAGGATGAGTTCGAAAAACAAAGGGGGAAATGAGGCGATGATGGTGAGAGGACTGAAGGACATGGATCTGGGGGTCTCCGAGCGTGTAGTCACTGCCCAGCTCACAGTCTTAGGAGAAAGTCCTCTCACGCACGTTCTTCCAGATGTTTGAAGCAGTAATAGAAAAGCAATGGATCATTCAGAGGATGCATTTTGGGCTCTTGATGTGCAATTCTGTTTATTAAGCATGATAACACACTGTTTCCATCAATTCTCACCTATAACACTGTTGGCTGAAAGCTCACAAGAATAGTTTTTTTTTCAATCCAACTGTGCACAAACACCCACTGAAATTAGTTAAGTACTTCAGTGCTCACATTTAAAAAGTTGAACTAATGTACTGTAAAGCTCACCGGAGAGCTTGAAGTTAAAGCTGTTAACGTGAAGATGTTATAATTCAAGAATTATGCCGGCAACTTAGTCAGTGAGTTGGAGTGAGGGCTTAATGGAAATTCAACATTTTATTTTTTAAGGTCTTGACAGCTTTTATCCATCTCTCTCTCTCTCTCTGTTATTGCATTTCCATCTGTTGGCATGTAAAAATGGAGAGAAAGAAGAATAATAGGGAGAGAGATAGATGGAGAGAAGAAACAGAGCTGAACAATATGAGCCTAGGAGAAGTTAAAATAAACTGTCCGAGGGTGACAAACGCGGAGAGGAATAGAAATGAGAACTTTAAGGAAATAATGTAAGATAGAGAGAGAAAGAAAGAGAAAGAAGTTGAGAGACAGAGCGAGACAATAAGAGAGAGAGAGGAGAGAGATAACTAGACATTGAGGAAACGAAGAGAGAGAGAGAGAGAAAGAGAAAGAGAAAGAGTGTAAGAGAATCAGAGAGGGAGAAAATAGAGAAAGTAAAGATTGAGAAACAGAGAGATAGATGGAGAGACAGACTGATGATAAAGTGAGCAAAACAGGAAAATTACGATTTGGACAGAATGTGAGAGAAGGGAGAGTTTGATGGAAGCAGCGAGAAAGAGGAACAGGGAAGCAACGAATGAAGGAAAAGGGTGAAGGGACACACAATATACTGGGCTCTGTGGGTGTCCAACGTGGCAATGTCCCTGGTGTTACAGGCAGCGGAATCGTGCTGTGCATAACTCCCCTGCTATGTTTTCTGCACTGTAATTGTAAAAATAAATTAAGATATTTACGGCTGAATGTTTCCAACGATGGCAAGGTTCTGTAAAGGGCTGTTGTCATCCTGGAATAAGTCCTCGGTTTATGGTCCAAAGGTACATTGAAAAGCTCGAGTGCGGGTGGGAAAGGGGATGTTAGGTTGTTTTTTTTTTGGAAACTGGCAGTAGTTTTGTACGCCATCCCGATTTTAAAAACAGAGTCAGTTCTTTGTGATGTCTGGGGGGGTGATGGGGGAAGGACATCTTGTTAATAATACGTTGTTGCATGTGGGGTCTGGCTGTGCACACATTATCTGCAGCACCTTCTGAATTGTAACCGTGATGAAACTGCCTCAGGTGAGATTTACTGAAGACTGGATTGTGCTTTGCTTCATTTTCGCCCTCTCCATTGTAAATACCACACACCTCTCTCCATATATCATTCATTATGCAAAAATGGCACAGTATCCTCTGCCTTTATGTAAAACTGTGAGGCCGGCAAATCTGCAGCTTGCATTTCCATTAAGATTCACTCGATATAGGGATAAAAGGGGATAGAGACATTGAGAGATTTACCAAGTGGGTGGACAAAGGACATATTAGCAGAAAGGGAGCTAAATAGGTACAGAGAGTGGTGGGTAGATACAATATAAAATAACGAGAGGGAGAGAGAACTATGCTAGGAGTGGATGATTCACTGTTAATGATTAATGTACAAAGAGCCCCAAAGCTGCATTGAGGGCATTTGCTGAGAGAGGAACATTCCGGGCTGACCAGTTCTGGGGGCTTTGTGCCGTCAAAAGTATTGGGGCAATCCTGGACTGAGCGGATTTTGGATGATATCAATGGTTTTGTTGAGTAGGCGGAAAGTTCCAAATGAAATTCAAACTGAAGATCTATGACACAACGCTGTTGTGGAAAGCAAGCAAAGGAAAGAGTAGTCAATTATTTGGATGAATATTGAGAGTGGTTGAGGGAGTGAGGTAAGTTGGATTGCATGTCTCTAATTCGCTGGCATTAGCAGGGCAAGTGGAGGAGGTGGTCAAGGATGTCTATAGAATGATTTTGTTTATTGGACGAGGTATTGAATAAAAATGCAGGGATGTAACATGAGAAATGGATAAAACGCTGCTTAGACCACAAGCTGAAGATCCTGGAACAATTTTGGTTACCACATTATAGAAAAGCATAATTGTTTTGGAGACAGTGCAGAGGGGATTTACAAGCATGTTGTCAGGGTGGGAAATTGTAGCTATGAAGACAGATTCTATAGACTGGTGCGGTTTTCCTTTTAACAAAGGAGGCTCAGTGGTGACCAAACTGAGTTGTACAAGATCATAAGGACCCTGGATGGGTTAGACAGGAAAGAGCTGTTGCTCCGAGTGGAGAGGACAATAACCAGGGCCACAGGTTGAATGTGACTGGTAAAAGGGTTAGAGGTGCCAGGAGGAAACAACTTTTCGCTCATTGTATGATGGGTGTCTGGAATCCGCTGCCTGGATTGGTGGCAGGGGCTGCAAATCTCTGCTAATTAACAAGGTTACTGGGTCATCCCCTGAAGTTCTCCAACCTTGAATGGAGGTGCATGGTGGAAGTAGAATTGACGGCCATTTATTTGGCAGACTCGATGAGCTGATGGCCTTTTTCTTTCCCGTAACATTCCTACAGTTTCATGGAATGATTCCGGGTAAGTCCTGGAGTGGGTGTGGTGCGGGCTGGTGGTTTTAGGTGGGGTGGGGGGGGGGTGGTTTGGAAGGAATTGTGTCAATGATTGGCTGACAGGATGTGCAGTGTGGCATGCAGAGCAGAGGTGACATGGAGAAGGACAGTCCTGGACTCAGTTTATTGGGGTTTGGTGCACTGGAGGTGAGTTGTAGTGGGACATCCTGAACTGATTTGATGTGGAGAGTGGTGGGGGTGGTTGTTGAATTGGAGTGGAAATTTCCTGGGCAGAATCAGTACAGTTGGGGTAAGTGCACAGAGGATGGGAGAAGGACATTGCTGAACTAATTGGCTACAGTTTTGGTTAAGGCGGCCGGAGTGAATTGGAGAGGAAATTCCTGGGCTATCTAATTATGGAGGTGAGGTGGGGTGTGGGGTGGTGAGTGGATGAGGGTCAGTCCTGGACTGAGATCTTATCTGTGGGTTTGGAGAAGGGATATTGATTAGCAGAGGGAATGTCCTAAACTGAGTGGCCTTGTTTGTGGCTGTTTTGATTGGGAGAGGGATCATTCCTGGACATACTGGATATGTTGTGCTGGGGGTCAGGGGAGCTGAATGCGCAGGGATTGCCATGGGCTGAGTGGGAAGGTGGTGGTGTGAGATTTGGGAAACAATGATTTGAAGAGGGGCGGTTTAAAATCATCAGTGATGGTGTACCTTTTTTGCAATGAGGCAATATATCAAAGGAGGGATCCATCAATATAAAGGAGGGGGTTAGTATTAAAGGGGGTTCAGAATTAATGGGGGAAGCCGAGAATTAATGGAGCCCCATAGATTGATGGGTGCCAAAGGTTAATGAAGATGGGGCACCAAATTAATGGGGTCTTCAGAATTAATGGGGGCCTTCTCATAATTAATGGAGGAGTGAGGGGAATATTTGGGAAACTCCCCAATGAGAAATAAAGGGCCACAAATTGCAGGATCAGCAAGTCAGAGCAAAAGAAAATAAAACTTCTGCGCTCGGGTCTGCCTCTGCAATTTGGAGGCTCAGTCGGCCGGTACTTCTTCTCGGTCTTTGCCTCACTCTCTCAATGTGCTCTAATATCTCTCTCTCTCCCTCCTTCTATTTCTTGGCACCCCTCACATGCTGTCAATATCACTCTCTGTCTGTCTCCCTTCCTGCTTGTCTGCGTCTCCGGCTGTTCTCTGACTGCCTCTCTGCCTCGCCCCGACCCTCTGACTGACCCTACCCACTCATTGCCCCCCACCACCCCCTCCCTCCCTGCCCCCGCACCCACCACCCCCCCCCCCACCCGCCCAATCACCTGATGCCAATCCCTGTGCTCCAGTCCCTATGTCTTTCTTCTGGCTGTTTCCATCTCTCTCTCTTTCTCTGTCTACCTCTTTTCTTAATTAGTCGCTCATGGGATGTGGGGCATTGCTGATAAGGCCAGCCATAGCTGCAAAACCAGAATTGCTTTTGCTTAAAGGGCATTTAAGAGCCAACATTACTGCTGCATTGTTGAAGTTGCATATAGGACAGGCCAGGTAAGGAGCATTGGTTATGATTTGAAAAAGCCCAGCTACTTATTTTTTGACATTAATGATTTGATCCTCACCATCAGGCTATTTATTCTACCTTCCATCATGGTGGGATTCAAAGATGTGTCCCCAGATCATTCCCCTAGGTCTCGATTTACTAGTCCAGTGGTTATGCCACTATGCCACTACTTCCACTCTTGTTGTGTCCATTGCTGTCTCTCTCACGCTCCCTCGGTCTGTGCCTCTGTCTTTCACTCTCTGCCTATGCCATCCTTTCTGGCCAACACACTCTTCACTCTCCTGTCTCTCTCACTCTCTCTGACCGATTGCCTCTAAGCCCAAATCATCACCATGAATTGACCCCGACTCCATGAGATATTTCCCCTATTAGATTTCTGCTTTAGGACATCGGTCCCTGTGATCTCACCCTCTTTTTCTCACTGGAAGTTATCTTCCCAGTCCCCAGCAGATGGATATCCGCACAATTAGTGTGAGTGTTCATGATGGTGCGCAGGCATTATGGCCAGTGGGAACTCTGAGTGATTGGGTTATTCTTATAATTAAATAAATTGCAGGATTGATGCGACGGGATATTTCAGCACATTCTTCAATTGCTTTCTGAACGGAGTTTGAGTCACAACGTGAATGACAGTGTTAGTGCTGCATGTCAGGAGCTGCAGCATGTAGCCCGATTCCATAACAAAATACTCCTACCATATTGTGTAAAACCGCAAATACCACATCTTCCTCCATTTAGAATGAGCCATTATCATTGACCGTAACAGATTGAAGTTGTCCAAGATCACAAACAGTAAAATGATGGATTTCCTTCGACTCTCCATCTCTGTGTCTCTGGGAGTCTCCCCACTGCTGTGAACCCGGAGTCTCCTGCGGACTCTGCTGCTCAGTAAAATGTGTCTGACAGTGAGAACATTGAGCAGCAGAATCAGGACAAATGGGAGACCCGGGGTTAGAATGTAGTGGATGAACTCGATTGTTCTCCAGAACAGAGAGAACTGAGCACCGAGTGTGACATCAGAAAACCAGGGGAGGTTCATTATCAAACACCCACCTGTGAACAAAAAACACCAGAAAATGTTACTCAAACAGCTCAGCACTGACATTGTTCATAGAACCACAGCCACCGTTTTCCTGCTGCAATATTTACTCTGCAGCTTCAGGCAACAAATTGTCACAAATTGATCAAAGGTGAAACAGACGGAAAACCAGACAGAACAGTCAATAGCTGCATAAAGCAGGACGGTGTGGATATGAAATACGGGGCTGAACTTCAGGAATCGAAAGTATTGAACAGACCACAGATTTTGCACTTCAGGATCACAATTGTGATAAAGTTCACTGTAGGGAAGGGGCGAAATGAACGATATTATATCAGGCTGGGCAAAAAAATGATCAGTTTTATGTAGCTGTTGACATTTTCAAATGTTTTACTGCATCCTGTGATGTATTAAAGCAAATTAGATGGACATGAGAGAACAAGCAAGATGGTCTGTGGTACATAAGCAGGAAGCTGATATTAGATAAGGATCACCGTAGTTGGGGACGGTCATAGTTATGGAGGACTGCAACATAATTGTGGACACGAATGTGACTTGGGATTGAAGGATCAATGGGAGGACTTAGGGGTGGTTTGTTGAAGTGATCTGGATCTGGGGTGACTGGGAAAAACCAGAGTTACCGGCTGAATTATAGACAGTGGAGGGAAGCAATATACTTTCACCTTTTCTGTCTTCTTTTATGATGTACACAGTAACAAGCTCTCACAAAATTGCTTCTCTCTCTCAAACACAAACACAGAAACACATACACAGTTCTCAACCGCAATTTGGGACAGAAGCCAAAGGCTGGCATAGCCAGCGATGCCTACTTATCACAAAATGTATCAAACACAAAAACACAGACAAACATGCACACACTCACATGCACAAAGCACAAGCAGAGTCACACACTGACGCTGACAGGAAACACACACATTCACAAACAAATGTGCACTTGGACAGAGAAACGCCCAAAAAAACACACACACACACACACACACACACACACACACACACACACACACACACACACACACACACACACACAAAAGGACACACATAATCCCATTTACATAAAGACTGTCCCACTCACACAACAGGCAGACACACAATCAGACACGCACACAAACACACAAAGGCATACAAACACACACTCACACAAACTCACAATCAAACATCCATGCGCAGGCATTGTTGCACACACAAAACACACCCAGACAAACAAACCCACACACGCACACATGGACACCTACATAATACCCACGCATTTGTACGCAAATATGCACATGGATGCACAAACGTACATAAGCATACACGCACATGCATACACACAATCACACAGGCAAATACAATCACACACAGGCAAATATTCATGCATAAACTCTCCCGCACACACACAAACACACACACACTTAGACACACAGCCTCACATATTCAGACACTCTCAATCCAGCCACAATGTACACTCTCTCACAGGCACAGATACATTGGCACCTAAAGGAAACTCCCAAACCCACACACTGGAACAATCATGCACACAATCTCTTACGTGGTCTCACTCACTGACACCCACATCACACTTACACACACACTTCATCTCTCTCTCTCTCTCTCACACACACACACACACAAAGAAATGAGTAAATATGTCATTTGAAGGGCAAACAATGATTGGAAATAAATGCTAGCCTAGCAAAAAAGCTCATATACCATAAAAATTAATTTAAAAAAAAATCTATCACACTACTCGCAGATACGGAAACACGAAAGCACACACACACACACACACATAATGTTAGCTGATAGAGATTACTCAAATGTGTTGTGTCTTTATTTGTGTCTGTTTTAGCTTTAACGTTTGTGTTTAATTGTTAATGCTGTATTTTTGTTTTAACAAAGGGTTAAGTTGTGTTTCAGTTTCACTTTTGACATTCCCTGCATTTGTAATGGCAGTTTAACATCATGGAGCTTAATAAAACAAACAAGTGGGGGAAAATAGGGCTTTTGCCTAACAAAAGGGATCCAGAACGGCAGCCCCACCCCCGACGCCCTCATCCACCGCCCTGCCTGACGAATTCCCTGCAGACACAGCAGGGCTCCAGAGGGACTGTAGTAAAGGGACAGTGAGCAGGTTACATGGTGAAGAACTAGGTCCCTGACTCAAGTGTCGTGGAGCATGAAAAAAATCCTAAAAAGACGTTCTAGCTAAACCAAGGACAGGAACCTGAGAAAATGTTCCATTAAGTGAGGATAAAAGTGAAGGGCAGACTATGGCTCTGAGCGTCGAGGAGAAAGATTCAATCTGAACGAGGTAGAGGATTGAGGGGCCAGAAAGTCGAAAACGACCGCTGAAGTTTGGTAAATCTTTGCTATGGCCACTTGAAGCAGTGGGACTTTTGAAGGCTGAGTCGGTGAGAGAGATTGCATTGAATGAGAGAGACAGCTTGAATGAAGCTGGTGACCTAGGGGAAAATTACATCAGAAGGAGAGTTCGAAACCTGGAGGTGAATCATTGTGGAAGGCGTCTGAGAGAAAGCCTTGATTTTGGAGAGGATTCCAAAGCGCGAACATGGAGAGTGGAGATTGGGCACCCCTCTTTCGGAGACAGAATTCATTTAGGCTGGTTGGTTCATGCTGTTGCAAGCGCCTTGGGAGGGTTGATGAGAAATCCATAGCATGCGAAAAGGGTAACATCTGTGACGTGGTTTCAGAACGTGGTGTGACTGACAACAGGCTCTCTTTTTGTTCACATGCACCTTCTATGAAAAGCGAGTATAGAATAGCTTCTGTAACTACTGATATCCTTGTCAGACTTTACATGCCTATAAAGATATTTGTGTGGTGGAGGAAGTTGTGATATAAATAATCATTTTTTGCTTAGTAAACATTTCTTTGTTTTGTATGCACACACACAAATACAAACACACAACAAACTCTCACAAACATGTTCTCCAATTCTCTGACACACACACACACAAACTGTACACAGGAGCAGAAACACGTGCACACACACGCACAAAACATCACCAACTCTCTCTCACACATATTCACAGAAACACACATGTACATAGACTTACATAAACACACAAGCATAAAAACATAGAGAAAAACAGACAAACACATACACATCACAAAATCAAATTATCATAGTGCAGAATAGGACCTTCGGCCCATCGATTCTGCACCAACAAGTGGGAAACACCTGACCCACCTACCTGATCACATTTGCCAGCACTTGGCCCATAGCCTTGAATTTAATGACGTGCCAAGTGCTCCTCCAGGTACTTCTTAATGGATGTGAGGCAACCCGCCTCCACCACCCTCCCAGGCAGTGCATTCCAGACCGTCACCGCTCTCTGGGTAAAAAGGTTTTTCCTCACATCGCTCCTAAACCTCTTGCATCTCAACATGAACGTATGTTTCCTTGTGACTCACCCTCCAATAAGGGGAAGAGTTGCTCCCTGCCCATGCTTCCCATAATCGTGTACACCTCGATCAGGTCGACCCTCAGTCTTCTCTGCTCCAATGAAAACAACTCAAGTCTATCCAACCTCTCTTCATAACTCAAATGCCTCATTCCTGGCAAGATCCTGATGAATTCCCACTCCACCCCTTCCAGCAGAAGCACATCCTTGCTATAGTGTGGCGGCCAGAGCTGCACACATTGCTCCAGTTGTGGCCTCACTAAGCTTCTACACAACTCTAACATGACCTTGCTACTTTTGTAATCTATGCCTCAATTAATAAAGGCAATGGTCCCGTATATCCTTTCACCACCCCATTAACATGTCCCTCTGCCTTCCGAGATCTTTGGACACACATACCAAATTCCCTCTGTTCCGCAGAAGTACCTAGTGTCATGTGATTCATTGATTGCGTCCTTGTCAGATGAACACACAGAAATGCGCTCACATGTGCCCAGAAAAGCTCACGCACACACACAAACACTGTGAAACTCAAACAAAGAAACAGAGACACGTTAAAAATACACGCAAAATTATAAACACACAAAGACATGGACATGCAAACACTCACATAGAAAACACACACAAACAACGATCTTCACACTTAGAAGCACGAGTGTATTGACGTGCATGCAAAGACAGCAGGACACATAGGTCCAGACACTTATCGAGGAAAATCAGAGATGGGAAATAACTGCTAGCCAAGTCAGTAAAGACTACTTCTCCAGAAATTAATTTAAAAGACTCTCACGTAGAGACATACACAAAGAAAAAACGAGACACACACAAGCACACAAGCAAAGAGGAAATCACAAAGGGCACACCTGTTGTTAATGTTCGTTTACTTCATGTTCAAATCTTATCTCACAAGCCTGTTTTGAGGCACTCCAGCGAATGCCTGATGAAAGTCAGTGCACAGCACATCAACAGCATTAGCCTCATCAACATTTTATGGCACGTGTTAAGAAACCTCCAGCAACGTAATTTAACACGACTTTCTCTTTATAAATACATGCTGGGCCTTCCTTAACAAACTGATGGTGTTAATTGTGCATGTCGCTTCTTATTACATCCTGAAAAATTAGTTCTAGAATCTCGGTCAAACATGCAGTTAAACTGACCATTCTGTCATGGCGGGCTTTAGCTTTTGACCAGATTTCAAGAAAGGAGCAATGTTTGCCATCCTCCAGCATTGCTGAACCTCCCCTGAGTCCAGAGAAGGGGGCCCACTCACTGACTAACTTAGAAACCCCTTTAAAATTGTACACTTCATTTCACGTTGATCTTCCTCATACATTCAACCAAATGGAGCATATTCACAGTCCCCTGTAATAAAATCCAGCTTTCACTCGTCCGCCAAATGGATTTGCTGCAGAGCACGAAAGGAGAGAGGGATCATATTAGAAATGAAAGGACAAGAGATGCGTCTGTTTTGGAAGACCCCAGGGGAATGAGGCTCCAGGGTCCGTTCATTCTGACAGTTCACACAGCAGAAAGAAAGCAAAATTCCCGACGAGGGTCAAACCCGGGTGGCAGGAGTGGGATCGCATTTAATAGGATGTTTTCCGAAAACACAGAAGGATTGTTCAGACAATAAAATCTTCAACTGTGTTCGGTAGAACAATTACATGAAAAGTGTGACAAAAGTAAAATCATTTTCTTCTTTTTTTTTCTATGGACTGCTAAGAAGTTTTATAGGACTAAGTGTATATTTGTCTGTCCGTGCGATTTAATTGCATTTGGAGTGACGTAGATTTCAAGGCTGAAATCATGAAAATAAGCTTGTGTGTGGCATGCCTATGTGCACATACAGGCTGTCTTAGCATGTAAGGTGTGAAGCAAATGTTCCTTGTAGATAAATGAAGGGATTTGAATTCCAAACGGGTGTCAGTATGTTTAAAACTACCCAGATAAGCAAAGCTCAGCAGTGTGTTTATTTTTCCCCAAAGTTTTCTGTCAATATAGGCAAAATGAAATTGTTTTACATCGTGAGAAAGATACAGTTTCAAAGACATGTGGAACAATATAATTCACATCCTAAAAGTAGAATCATGTCTGAAGAGGAAGAACTAAAGGCTACGTGGCGTAAGGCGATGTAAAATCTGAGAGGAATGCATGAAAAAGCTGTAATTTTGCCTCCAGCCATTTGTGCATAAGTCTCCAGTATAACGAAACTTACGTTGGGGAAAACCATTTGGAATTGCTGTGACCAGTGCTTATTTTGTTGCATTGTTTATTTACTTTTAAATTTAAAACCTATTTTGGACTGCTGCCTTAAAATGGCTGTAACGGGGGCTAAGTTTGATTATTACATTTAGGATAAAAATCAGTAGTAATTAATCGTTGTCTTTTACTTATGAGCTTTAAATATGTTGTTATCATATTAAATATTTTTACTTAATTTTAAAAGTGTCGAAATCGATCAGTGGAATCGTTGCAGCTTAAGTCAGTGCACACATCTTCCTGTGCTATATAAAAATAGCAAAATCGTTGTGGTAGCGCGACCAAACGTGATCTTGTGGATTTGGTCCGCCTGGCACACATCACCTGCCACTTCCTAACAACAGTGAGGGTGACTAGTGCCACAAGTTGCGGATGTACAGCTTTCAAACTCCAAACCCCCCAATCTAATCAATGTGGCTCCTCTGGAATCTGCAAGGTCACTATTGATCCTTTATAACTCACCGTTCACAAAACTATACACAGCCTTCCAGGTGTGGCCCAACCGAGGCTTCGCAATGTGGGGAGATCCTTTTCTTCTCTCTTTAACAGCTTCTGTTAAAAGTTGTACAGCAAGGGGAATTATGTTATGAATATCGGCTGAGTACAATGAGGATATGATTGGAGAGTGCAAATTTCTTTGAAAAAAATCGATTTTAAAACAACGTTTTATTTTTTTAAAAAATCGACATATGTAAAATATCCCCGAATCCAACTCTTTGTGTCACTGGGTCGGAGAAATATTATTAGTTCTCTCAGACTGTGCATGGGCAATGGAGGAGCACCTGGAGATCTGTCAACATTACAATTATTTATTATCTCAGAGTTTTCGAAGCGAAATTCTTTAAATACTTGAATGAGATGGAAGCAAGCAGGATTTTTGAAGGAGACATAAAGTAATTGGATGGTCTTTGTACAAAGCTGACAGAGCAGCGACGGGCAGAATGTTCTCCTATAGTGCGGTGCCATTTGATGATAGCATTTTAAAGTCACTCTGTCTCCAATATTGTGTTTCAGCAGCCGAATTCCATTCTTCAGAAGCAAAGACCCAAAGTTTTTCCGTATGATGGCACAGATTTACATCTTATCCTCGCATATTGCTTGTTTCTAACAACACCACAAGCTGCGGATGTACAGCTTTCGCTTAGCATAGCGATTATTATGTTTACCTAACACACGAAAAGTGCGTGGTTCGAAACATTCCAGAAACATTTTCACAATCTGTGCATTCAAGCTTGTGGCATACAGGACATTCTAACAATGCCTCCTGGTTAATGCTTACCCGCCAATCAGAAACATGTTATCGGCTCCTTGTTACGTTCCTGTTTATGGGAGTTTGCTGAGCGAAGTTAGGCTGCCACGTTTACTATATCCCAACAATGATGGCACTTTAAAACGTCCTTCATTGGCTGGAAAGAGCTTTGACCCCTCCGCTGATCCAGAAAAGCGCTTTATAAATGCAAGTTTCTCTTTCTTTAATTGTTTTAAATCCCAATCGTCTTGTTAATGACTCTTGTAAGTAGAAATAGTCTCTTGCTATCTGCCTATCAGGCCGCCCTCACCTCATGATTTTGCACAACTTCACGAACTCATCCTTTAATATTATTTGCACTAAAGAGGATCAAAAGGAAAAACACAATCTGCATGTTGGTGAGCCGTTAAAATTATTTGTGAAGCGGAATCAGAGGAGAATGAAGGGCGAACTGTCCGTCTTGAATAATCTGGGACATTGACTCAGATTTTATCAGTGATGTTATCTGATCTGAGGCTTAGAAATATTTTACATTCTGCAAATCTTGAATTCAAACTTAATATGGTTTTCAAAACAAAAATAATATTAGTAACAGAGAAGAAACCGAAAGACAGAAAGAGAGACGTCACCGGTTGTCAGAGACCTATTTACCGTCACATGCATGTGTTGCCTAGGGTGCGATCACTCTGCCTCCATTTCTCCATAATGAATACCCCACCCATTATATGGGAAGAGTAAAACTGATAGGTAACACCTTCATCCCGGAGCGGCAATCTGAAACTTAAACGGATCGACACCCTGGTTAAGGATATCTTGCAATATGCATTTTTGCCTGTCTTTCTGAGGCAATCGATTAGCGCATTTGGCTATTAACCAAAAGGATGATATTAGGAGACCTCCCAGTGTTTGCAATTTTGTTCCCGTTCGCATGCATTGTCACTCACTTCTGTCTATCATTGGGCACTTGAGCAGCGAAAACATAGAGCCGAAACTATGGCAGCGTAACTGTTCTCCAATGAATTCCCACAAACCAGTCTTTTTTTACTGATTAATGTATCAAACATAATGCGAAATAAATTAGAGACAATTTAAGGTACTAAATTGAGATTCTATTTTTTTATAGAGTTGAGGGATCGAATTTCAAGGCCGCTAAAATTGGGTTTTGGCCGAAAACACCCCAGCTTAAAGTTTAGGCGCGCGTTTGATTTTAACAGAAAGATCGAGGAAGGACAATACAAACATAATTGCTGTGGGGAAAAGGCGGGTTTGTCGATTACACTGAATTCTTCTTCCGTAAGTTGGCCCGTCCCGAAGGGCCGAATGCCTCCCATCTTTGCTACCCTTATCGCTTGTTTAGACCCCATCTTGCGCTTTCTGTACTTCACCAATGGCTTCACTAATTAGCTTCCCCTTTGATTTGTTGCAGAGCAAACCTCCATCGATAGAGACGAATAAAAAATGCACTGGACAGTTATAAGATAGGGTAGCCGGAAAGGGACATAGGCGCAGCATTAGCCCAATAACAGCGTGCCTGATCCAGTTGAACCGATGCTCCACTTCATGTCTGCCCCCATAAAACTTGATTCACTTGCCTAACGAATTTCTGTTTGAACCAGACTTGAAGAATTTCAGTAACCAACCCTCCACTGCTTTCTGGGATACAACATTCCGCACATGAAGGACACAAAATTCCGCTCAACAAAAAAAAAAAAAAAATCTCCTCGTTTCTGTATCACTAGGGAGTTCTCTTATTTTGCTACTATGTCCGCTAGATTTACACTTCCCCCGGCAGATGCACATCCTCTGGGCATGCACACTATCAAGTACTCTCAGGATCTTATGTGTTTTAATAAGAAAACCACAAATGCTGTGTGACCTGTCACGATGCACTGATCCTGGGCTAT
Source organism: Isurus oxyrinchus (assembly GCA_026770705.1). NCBI lineage: Eukaryota > Metazoa > Chordata > Chondrichthyes > Lamniformes > Lamnidae > Isurus > Isurus oxyrinchus. The sequence goes on along the minus strand of JANJGN010001829.1, from coordinate 64,891 downwards.
CATTCTACTGCGATCGGCAAACACAGTCGAGTCTTCTTTCATTCTCGCTCTTTAAGTTCGTTTTCCTTATCTGCTCTTCAAGAAATGTATTTGGGCGGACAAATGACAGCTGAAACTTAATGCAGGTAAGTTTGAAGAGAATCGTTAAGGTCGGAAGAAAGAGAAGAAGCAACCTCAAATGAAGTGTGTACTTCTAAACATGTTACTATATTGCGCAGCGAGTAACATAGAAAGGGACTCAGGGGAGGTAATAGATGACTCAAGAATTGCAAACATTAACCCTTTGTTGAAATAAATGTTGTAAGGATAAGCCCAGCAGTTACAGAGGAGTCAGTTCAACTTCAGTTTTGGTAAATTTTTTAGAAACAATTTTTGGGCAAGAGTTCGAAGTCACGTGAATTTAATAAGGAAGACTCAGCATGGATTGCTAGAGGGGAAATCGAGTTCAACTAACTGGCTGGAGTTTGTATTTTACAAGGTAAAAATAAAGATTAATGAGGATAATGTTTTTTTTTACGTTCTCTACTTGAATTTTCAAAGGCAATTGTTATGGTGCAACACAACAGACTTATGAGCAACGGTATTTTTCGTGTACAGAAGGGAACAGTGGCAACACGTTTATTAAATTAGGTGAAAAATCGGAAGCCAAGAATAATGGTCAATGATTGTTTTGGTGGCTGGGTGAAGTTTTGTTGTGGAGTTTCCAACGGGTCGCTATTGGAAACCTTGCTTTTTCTGACATATTTTAATGATCTGGATCATTGTGTCTAGGGGAACATGTCGATGTTTGTGGATGGAACCAAGCTTGGAAGTGTTTCATATTGCGAGGGGACAGTGTTGAACTTCAGAAGAACTCAGAGAAGTTGGTGTATTTTGCAGATAGGTGGCAGATAAAATTCAGTGCAGCGATGTGCGAGCTGAGGCAATTAGGTAGGAAGAACTTGAACCGACAATGGAATATAAGGGTTGATATTTTGGAGGTAGAGAAGGGACAGAAAGAACTAATTGTGTATGTGCATTAACCATTGAAGGTAGAAGGACTGGTGGAGAGAACAGTCAATAAAGCATGTTGCAACCTTGGCTTTAATAATGGGAGTATGGAGAACAAGAGCGGGGAGGTTAAGCTGAATTTATTTACGATAATTTTGGGACCTCAGCTGGAGTATTGGGCACGCTTCTGGGCGTCTCAATAGAGGAAGGATGCGAATGCATTGCAGTGAGTGTAGACGATGTTTACAGGAATTTTTGCAGGAGTTTGAAACGTCAGCTATGAGGATTGATCTGGAAATGTAGGGATCGTTTTCCATGGAGAGAAGGCGGCGAGAAGGAGAATTGATAGCGATGTTCAACATCATGAGAGGCTTCATGCAGTAAAATGGAGAACCTGATCCCGCTTGGAGAAGGGTGAAGAACGATAGGGCAGAGATATTACTGATTTGCAAAAGAAGAAAATGGGACGTAGGATAAACAAACATTATTCACTCAAAGAGTTCTTCGGGTCTGGCATGCACTGCCTGGAAGGGTGGTGGAGGCACGTTCAATCGAGGAATTCAAGCCTCAAGATTATCTGAACAGAGACAGTGTGAAAGGGCATGGTGAAATGGCAGGATAATGCTTCTCGGTCATATTGCTCATTTGGAGAATGACGGAAAGAACAGTGTCCTTGTGTGCCGTGCAGGTTCTGTGATTATGTTGTTAGGGTCTGGAATTCAGTACCTGAGATTGTTGGCGAGGCAGATTCAATTTCCGAATTTGATACGGAAATTGAACAAAAAGTGGTGGTTTCCGGGGAAGAGGCAGGATACTGGGAACAGGCGAGTTTGCTTCCAGAAGAGAAAAAATATCTAATTTTTCATCCTGAGATGAGGAATTCTGCTTTCTGTCAGATGCCCGCAATTTGGTGGGATTATTTATTTATTCTTTCCAGAAAGCAGTGGAGTCTGGCTGCTTGAATTCATTGAAGACCAATTTTGCTGGACAAGCAGTCATGAAGTTGGGGCTGATGATCACAAAGGAAAGTAGAGTTGAGATCATAACCAGAGCAGCAACAAAATATTGGATGTTGAAACAGGGTCAAAGGCCTGAGCGGCCTACACCTGATCTAAGCGCAATGTTAATTTGGCTCGGGCCAAGTGGCTTTTATCTGTGGTGTTAAAATTGGCTCTGATTCCCTAATACCATGATTGGCTCGAGTGGTGAAATGAATCCAATCCTGCTCCAATTTGTTACGTTCTTATTCAGTACTGATATCAATGAAGAGTATGCGAACTCGACTGCCCAACGATGAACAGCCCTGTGTTTAGGTGACCTTCTCTCGGGAGCTGTGTTTTCAAGTCCATGCATAAGCGCGGTTTCTGGTACTTAGACTTTACAGCAATTCCCTCCACATGCGCTTGTGTAGCCGTAATCTTCAATTCGTTATTTTGGTGGTAGGAAGTAGGGAAGGCGATGTAAATTGGATGTTGACGGCAAGCAAGTGGGAGCGAGTCCCAGCTTTCTCTGCTGTGACATTTCTCTTATTTTATTTGAACAATGTTAACATTGCTCGCAAAGCTGCTGTTGTGGCAGAGTGGTTACCATGATAACACTAGAAATTTGTTGGTGTCTACCCACGCAGTTTTGAATATTACTGACTGTGCTGATCATCTTTCCTTCATTTAGTTATATCCAGAACTAAAGATTGGCTAAATGGAAAGCGAACACTGTCAAACAGACTCTGTTCTTCCAGCTTAAATTCCAACGTTCCTTCATTTTCCTTCATCCACAAACATTCACCAAATCTGTTGCCGGAAATGGAACAAAACTGAGCCAAATTGTTGGCAACCTTACTAACCGTTTGATTGCCTCTCATTAGAGGCAAACTCCTGCCCTCTATCACGCTTTGTGTATTGCCTGTGAGTAAATGTGGTTCAGTTCCCCGAGGGTTGAGCACATTTTTAATACCAGAGCATTTAGTCAATTCATACTTGGCTCCATTGTAAATGATACAGATTTTACTAACATGTTTATACGTTGTAAGATCAGATTGACACGGTCTGTATTGTTTTTGGGTGGTGAATCCTTATTGACTCAGTGCCCGTATGCTACAAAGCGGACAATGTTGAAATTTTCAGTGAGTAATAATTAATGAGATAGTGGGTGCACTCGCTGTGATAGTGTGCTCCAGTTCCATAAATGCGCTCAATGTCCATTGCTCTGAACTCACTAATTTCATAGGCTTGATGTTATGCAGCCGGTACATATATTTGTTCGTTGTATTTGAAATCAATATTCATTAATGTGAGAGAACTTAATGAATAACAGCAGGCCTGGTAACGTGTCGATAGTAATTCCTTTGTTGTCAAAGAACACAAAGCAGAAGTATGCCTGAAATGTGAGTAGCAGCAAGAATACACACAGAATAAATGGCTCTCGTTGGTTTGAAATCACAAATGCGACAGCTGATGACGCTGCATGAATTTGCCAGAGGGACACGATGGTTGGCCACTGGTTATATTGCGGTGCCTTCACTTTCGTCATTCGATTCCCTGAGTCAGTGATTTGAAAACTGATGCAACGAGAAAACTATGAACAATTCAACAAAGGCCCAAAACTTTAGATGTTGCTGCCTACACAAATTCTGCCATATTTTTGAGCACTTCTACCGCTTTCAGTTTCAGTTATAATTACAGACCTTAACATAACATAAGGGAAGTAGGAGGGAGGAAACAATCAGATCAGCCATGATCTTATAGAATTGCGGAGCATGCTTGAGAGGCCAAGTGGCCTAAAACCGCTACAATTCGTATGTTTGCAGGATCTTATGTTCATATTCTGCCTTAAAATCTTCATAGCAGTCATGATGATTAGGTTGTTATTTTTTTTCGAAATTGTAAGTGTAACATGAGATAGGTTTACCCCAGGCTTTTGAAATGGAGATGGATCAGCTCGGCTGAGGGTTCCACAGATGGGGTGTGAGTGACATTTTCATTTTTTGATCAATGAAGTGGTTATTTGATTTCAAAAGAAATTGTGTGATGTTTACAGATAACGAGGCAAGTCATGCAGAGTAATACCTTTATTATTCCCAAAGGCAAAAGAGCATATTGACCACAGGATGCACTGTTATATAATGGGAAAAGTTAATTTCTAAAGGCATGATGAGCCCTGCAATGTTACAGATTAAAGATAGATAAACAAGTATAAAGGAGGATGGAGATCAATGCGGGGATTTGGCCGAGGGAAATCTGGAAAGTTGCACAGTGTGAAGCAGACTTTTGAAAAGCCTATAGCACACTGAAGATCTGCTGCTCCATGAAATGACATTCTGTCAAAAGCCTTCAAAATTCCACTGTCGAGTTGGTGCTGTGGTAAATTTGCTAGATTGCCTCTCTATGTTGAAATACATTTCCAACCGTTGCCATATACAGGGTGTAAATTTGGTCGTCAGGGTAATTAAGAATTGTATGGTTTGTTACCACATCATGTAAAAGTAAACTTATGTATGATTTTAACGTTAGTTTATTTGGCTAATAAAGATTATATTATAATTTCTAAAATCTATAAAGTTGTTGGTGGACTTATAATTTCGAATTCAGTGCATAAATATTCTCATAATAATTACATTCCATTATGAGAGAGTGGCCAAGTTCTCCTTGTGGATTTTGTCCAGCTAGTACATGTCACTAGGCATGTTATAATGCGTGCTTCACATGTGGCATTTCCAGCCATGACGTGATAATTTTCCTCTCACTCCACTCGTACTGGCAGAACCTTAATGTATTTTCTCCTGTCAATTAATAATGAATTCATGTTCCTTCAAGCAACTTCAACAAGTTATTTTTATTGACGTGATTCAAAAGCAGATCATGATGGAAAAAAGCGCCTATATCCTAATCATGAAAGTCAGCGAAGCTGCCGACAGATCTTGCAGCAAGGTTTGGTTATTACTTTGTATTCCTTAACCATCGCCACCCGAGACAAAATTATCCGACAGTGTGGTGTGTTAAGCTAAAAAAAGAAACTAATTCTCCACGATGTTATTGTAAGTTGACTGGCCAGTAAATACTTAGTTTTAGGGACAGTGAGTTAATATATAGCTTAGGACATGGGAGTTAAGGCGAATGATCAGAAACAAAAAAAAACACATGATAAAAATGAAATAAAATAATTTTAAAACTACCTAATACGTATTGCTGTGTAGCTAAGAAACATCTAACTTTTAACTCAGTATGGCACTAGCATTTGATTAGCACAGTAAATTGTAGCAGACATAAGCATTACTCTAAGTTACTAAAGAAAGTAATTAAATTAAATAAACTAAATAACCTCAGTAACATCGGAAGCGCTTACATTATGTTGCAGCTGTGGAATGCAATGCCTTTTGCATGCTCTAACAGGGCCAGACAGTGTAGATGCAGGAAGGATGTTCTCGATGTTGGGGGAGTCCAAAACTGGAGAAAAGAGCCTGAGGATACTGCGTAGGCCATTGTGGACTGAGATGAGGAGAGATTTCTTCACCCAGAGAGCAGTGATCCTGGGGAATTCGTTACCACAGAAAGCAGTAGAGGCCAAAACAATGCATGTTCTCAAGACGGAGTTGGATGTAGCTCTTGGGGTGAAAATGGTCAAGTTCCTGATTACCGTGATCAGCCTTGATGATGGTGAATGGTGAAGCAGGCTCGAAGGGCCGAATGGCCTAATCTAGCTCCTATTGTCTATGTTTCTGTGTTTCTCCCTCAGTCTCACTGTATCTCCACCATTCTCTCTCTCATACTCTCCCTTTTCTCTCTCTCTCGGTCTACGTCTTTCTGTTTCAGTCTCTCACTCACTTCATCTGTCTATTGTTTTCCGTCTCACCCTGTCTCCATCTGTCCCTTTGTTACTCTGTCTCTTTCCTCCTCCTCTCTCTCTCTCTCCCATCCACTACATCTCTGTCACCCGGCCTCACTCTCTGCCTCTCTGCCCCTCTCACTCGCTCTGTCTCAGTATCTCACTCCCTGTCTTCCACTTTCACTGACTATTCCACCCTCTCTTTTTGTCCCTCCTTCCTTGTCTGTCTGTCTGTCCCTGCCCTCCACTCTCCCTCTCTGCTTGTATCTCCTGTATCTCAGACTTTCTGTACTCGCCCCCTTTCTCTTTCTCTGCCCCTCTTTCGCTCTTTTTCTGACCTTCTGTCTCTGTCTCTGCCTCTCTATCGCTGCCCATCTCTCCCTGCACCTACACCACTCTGTCTAAGCCTCTCTCTCTCTCTTTTTCTCCAACTCTTTACTTTGATTCTGATCCTCTATCTCACTGCCTCTCTAATTTTCCGCCTCTGCCCATCTGCATATCCATCTCTGTCAAGTCCTTGCTATCTGCCTTTCCCCCCAGCCTCTGTCTCTCCCTCAGCCTCTGTCTCTCTGTGTGCCTTTCTCTCTCTCTCTCTCTCTCTGTCTTTGTCTGCGTCTCTCTCTCATTGCCTCAATCCCTTTCTGCCACTCTCTCTGTGTGTATACTCTCTCTCTCTCTTTCCCTTCCGTCTCCCTCCTTCTCTCTCTCTCCCTCCCTCTCCCTGTCTCACTCTCTTTGTCTTTCTCTGTCAGTTCTCTTCCCCTGTATCCCTCTTTTCTTTCTCTCCTCCCTTTCTTCTCTCTATACTTGTATTCTTTTTCCTCTGTCCATCTATGTAACTAAGTATCTATCTCCGCCTCCCAGCTCTCCTCGCCTCTGTATCTCTGCCCAGGCCTCCCTTTCCCGCTGTCTCTCTCATTGTCTCTGCCCCTCTCTGCTGGCTCGACCTCACTCTTTCTCTCTCTCTCTTTCTATCACCTATTTTCTCTCTCGCACTCTTTATCTAACTCCTTTTCTCCCTGAAATGATCTGTGCTTCACTTTCTACTCCATCTCTCTCTCTCTTCATCTCTACATTCACAAATCCCATTCCTCCCTCTCTCTCAGTTCCGTCCATCTTCCTCCCTCTACAGCACTCTCTCTATCAGTCTGCTCCCCTCTCTCTGTCTCACTCACTTTACTTCTCTGTTTTTCCCTTTTTCAATGACTATCTGTAACGCTATGCTCCCTCTTTACCTCTCTCTCTCTCTCTCTTTGACTCTCCTCTCCCTCACTCTCTCACTCTCCATGTCTAACTGAGTCTCAATCTCATTAATTCTCCCTCCGACGGTGACTCACTCTGCCTCACACTCCCTTTTCTCCCACTCTCTCTGTGTGTCACCATCTCAGTCTGTATTGCTCCCTAGACATTTCGCTCTCAGTATGTGCTTCACTCTATCTATATGCCATTCTTTCACGTCATCGTTCTCTCTCTGCATCGCCATTCCTCTCTCTCTCTCTCTCTCTATCTCTCTCTCTCTTTCTCTCTCTCTCTACTCTCTTCCTCTCTCCCCCTCTCTCTCCCTCTCTCTCACTTTGTCTCTGCACCACTCTGTCCATCTCGCTGTCTCTCTATGTATAATTGTATCTCGCCCTCTTGCCACCCCAATTTTATCACTCTCTCTCTCTCTCTTTCTCTATCTCTCTCTCTGTCTCTCTCTGTCTCTCCCGTTCTGTCTCTATCTGGCTCACAGTTTGCCTCATCCACTCCAATACTCTCTCTTCGCCTCTATTCTCACTTTTCCCATGTCTCTCTCCACACCCACGTAACCCTCCCTCCATCTCTCTCATTTTCCTGCACTTTCTCTCTTTGCCTTCATCTCCCACTCTCGTTCACATAGTCTCCCTCCCTATCTGCATAATTCTCTCTGCCTCTCTCTCTCTCTTTCTTAATCTCTCTCTCTATCTCTTTCTATTCCTCGCTCTCTGTCCTCTCTAGCCTTCTCCCTATCGTTCTCTTGTCCATCGGTATCTGTCTCTCTCTTCCTCTCTCTCTATCTGTCTGTCCAAGTCTATTTTTCTTTCTCCATCTCTTTCTCCATGTCCCTCTCTCAGTCACTCTCTTTTGCTCTCTGCCCTCTCTCTGTCTCTCTCTCTATCTATCTCTCTCTCTCTCTCGCACACTGCCTCTCGCGTTCCCTCTCTCTCGCTCTGTCCCTCTCTGCCATGCAATTTCCCCCTGTCAACTCTGCCTCCATCCCTCTCTCTGTCCCTTTCTGTCTCTCCCTCCGATTCTTTCTAATCACGTATATCTCTTTCTTGTCATGTCTTTCTCTATTTCTCTGCCTCTCCCTCTCGGCCTCTCTCTCTGTCTTTCTCTCACTCATTTCAACCTATCACTCTCTGTAGGCCACTGCCCGACTATCTCCCATCTCTCACTCTCACTCTCTCTCTCTCTCTCACTCAGTGACTGTCTGTTTATCACTGTCTCCACTTCTCTCCGCTGTCTTTGCTTATCTCACTCTCTCTTCAATTTCACTTCCTACCTCTCTCTCCAAAAATTTTATTCATTCTTTCTGTTTATCTCACTTTCTCTCTGTCTCTGTCACTCTTTCTCATTTTCTCCTTCCTCCTCATTCTCTCCCTTTCTCTCGCTCTCTATCGCCCCTCTCTCTGTGTCTCCCCTTGTCTCTCACCCTCTCCTACTCTCCAGCTCTCTCATTATCTGGCTTACTCTCGCTCTGCCACCATTCCCCTCTCTTGTTTTCGTTGTCTCCCAATCTACCTCACTCTCTCTGCCTCTCTCTCTATGACGCTGTCACTCTCCCTATCTGTCCTTCACTCTGTCCCCCTCCCCATCCCTCGCTTGTCCCTATCTCTCTCTCTGTCTCTCTGCATTGCCACCATACTGTCAGCACCACACATTTTCTCTCTCTGCCTGTGTCCCTCTCTATTACTCTCGCTATCTCTCATCCCTTTCTTCGTCATTCTCCCTCTCTGTATCTCTCTCTCTGTATCCTTTCCTCTTCGAAACTTTCTGTTTTCTTCTCTTCATCTCGTTACCTCTGCCTCTCAATCAATATCCCACTGTCACCACCTCTTCTTTTTACCATCTCTCTTGGTCTCTCTCTCCCGTCATTGCTCTCTCTCAGCATCTCTCCATTATTGTCTGCTTATCTCTCTCTCTCTCTCTGTCCGCCTCTCTGTCTCTGCCGGTCTCTCTCTGCCTGTGCCCATCTCTCACTCTCTCTCTCTCTCATTCTCTCTCACTCTCCCTCTACCTCTGGCACTGTCAATCTCTCGGTCAATCTGTCATTATGTGTCTCTCTATCTCTGCCTCTCTGTCACTGCCACGCTCTTTCATTACCTGCTCCCTCTCTCTGTCTCTGCACCTCTATCTATGAAACCACTCTTTCTCTGCCCATTCCTGTTTTTCTCTGTCCAACTCTCCGTGCTCCACTTTCTCTCTCTCTCTCTGTCCTTCACTCTGTGCCTGCCGCTCTCTCTCTGTCTCTTTGAATTTGCCTGTGCCTCTCTATCCCTCTGCCCACTCTCCATCTCTTCCTCTCCACCTCTGAGTATGTCCCTCCGACTCTCTCCCACTGACCGCCTCTCTCTACCTCTTTCTCTCTTCTTTCCTGCCTTTCTCACCCTCTTGTTCTCTGCCTCTATCTTTCTGTGACATTCAGCTCTGCCTTTCTATCTCTGAATTTATCTCCGTGGATTTTAAGACACTGTCTCTGTCTCTCCCTCTCTCTCTGCCTCTCTCTCTCTCTGCCTCTCTATTTCTGCCTCCATCTATCTATCCTCTTAAACTTCGAACTATTTTCCTATATACCCATCTATCTCATTCTTTCCCTTCTCTCTTGCATGCACCTTCTTCGTCCCAACCTGAATATCAGACTTTCTCACTCTCTGTCTCTGACCCTCTTTGTCATTTCTCCTTCCGGGTTTCACCCTCTCTCGCTCTATCTCTCTCTCTGTATCTGTGCTCACATCCTCTGTCTCTCCCTCTCACTCCACCTCGTTATCCCTGCCAATAACTCTGACTCTATCACAAAGACCACCCCGCCCCTTCTCAGTCACCCTCTCTGATCATCTCCATCTCTCACGGTTTCCTGATATCCTTGACATTCTCCCATCACTCCTAATCATTCTCTTTTACTCGCTCCCTTTCACTGTCATCTCTCTTTTGCTCTCTCACTCTATATTGCTATTTGACTTTCTGAAGCTCATGTTTCTCACTTTGTCCATTAATCTTACTCCTCTCTCTCTCTTCTCTCTCTGTCTCTTTCTCTACATATCGCTATCTCTGTCTCTTCTCTCTCTCTCTCTGTATATCAGTATTCGACCCTCTCCGCTGTCTCGCTCTCTTAATGCATCGTTCTCTCTATGCATCACTCTTCCTGTACGCCACGTGTTCTCTGTACATCTCTCTCTCTCTTTTTAATTTTCCCTATTTCTATGGTTCTCTCTGTCTGTGTTTCACTCTTATTGTATGAATCTCCCCGTTTCACTTTCTTTCCGTTTCTACATAGCTCCCTATCTGCATCAGTCTTTTCTCCATCTCTCTCTCTCTCTCTCTATCTCTCTCACTCTTTCTCTCTCTCTTTCTCTCGCTTCTCTCTCTGTCACTCCTCTCTCGCTCTGTCTCTCTCTGTGTCTCTCTCCCTGTGTCTCTCTCTCTATCTCTCTCTATCTGCCTCTTTCTCTTTCTATCTCTCTCAATCCCCCAACTATCTTTGACTCGCTTTCCTTCTCTATATTTTTGCGATATTCAGATTCTCTTTGTCTCACTTTTAGCCTATCCATCCCTCTCTGTGACTCGATCACACCAGCAAACACTTTCTGTCACACCCTCTCGTCCCCATCTCTTTCATTCCTATTCCCTCTGCCCCTTCTCAATAGCTTTCACTCTGTATATATAAAAATATATTTATATCTATTTCTCTCTCTGAGCTTCAGTTGCCCTCTCTGGCAATATCCTTATCCTGTTCTATCTCCATTTCTCTCTCTCTCTCTGTCCCTGCTTTCCACATTCCCTCTCTATCTCCCACCCTTTAACCTTGCTCCATCTTTTGTCTCCATCTCACTTTTGCTCTGCCCTGTGCGCATCACCTCCCACGCTCTCCGCATCCCACTGTCTCCGACTCACACTCTCACGGCTTTGTACTCCCACAACCTCCCACTCTATGCGTCTCTCCCTCTTGGTCTCTTTCCCTCAGTAACTCTCGTTCGGAATTCCTACCACAGTCTCGTTCAGTCTGTATATCACCCTCACTGTTAGACTCTCCCTCAATCAGTCTGTTCCTTTACATCTGCCTGTCTTTCTCTATCGCTGTCTCTGTCCCAATCGCTCTCTCCCTCTTTGCTCTCATCTCGATCTCTCTCTCCATCTCTCCCTCTCTCTCTCTCTATCTTTTACTCTCTCCCTCTGCCCCTCTGTCTCTCCCTGCCTCTACATTTCTGATCCTCTGTCTCTTTCACTTTCTGTTTCCCACACTGCATTTCTTTCTTCTCCTTAATCTCCCTGTCTACCTCTGCCTCTTTCTCTCCTCGCTGTCGACATTCTCTCTCTGATTCTGTCTCTGTTTCTCTCTCTCTCCCTTCTGTCTCTCACTCTCTTCACCTCATTCCCTTATCTATCCCTCTCTCTCACTCCGCCCCTCTCTCCTTCTCCAACACACTTCATTATCCCTCAACTTCTCTGCATCTCTCCCTCAGCTTCCCTCTCTCTTCGTCTCTCTCTGTCTCTATGCTCCTCTCTCTCTCTTCATTTCACTTCTCTCTATCTGTCAAACTATAACTGAAACTTTCTCTTGCGATCTCATATCCTGCCTCATTGCATTTGCCTCTTTCTCACTCTCCATCTCTCTCTCTCCACCTTTATGTGACACATTTTTCTCTCCATCTCTACCTCTATCTCTTTCACTTTCCAGTTTCTGCCTCTCTCTCGCTTCCTCTCTTCCTGATGAACCCTCTCTCCATCCATCCCTCTCTCTCCGCCTTCCCTCTTCTGTATCGCAATTCACAGTCAATATCTGTCTTTCTCGCTGTCACCCTCAATCTGTCTATCTCAGTAACCCCTATCTGGCACTGGCCCTCTTTGTCCTGCTCTAATTCCCTGACACTCTCTCTCTCTCTCTCTCTCTCTCTCTCTCTCTCTCTCTCTCTCTCTCTCTCTCTTTCTCTCTCTCTCTCTCTTCATGTATAAATACATTTTTTTTATCTTTCTCTCTTTCTCTCTCTATATATATATATATCTCCATCTGTCTCTCACACTGTCTCTCTTTCTATCTCCCTTCTCTCGCAGACACCCCTCTCCCACTTGGTCTGCCTCTCTCTCGAAAACTCTTTATATTTGATTATCTCTCTCTCTGACCCTCCCTCTCTCTATGTGACTCACTCTGTCTCTCTCTATCTCACTCTGTCTCTCTTCCCTCCCTCTCTCTGTCCCTCTGTTTCTCTGTTATTTTCCTTATTAACCCTGTATTGTCATCCTCTCATGAACCATTTACCCTTACATAAGTTACTTTTTATCACCACACATCATCTACCCCTCCCCCCTCCCTGTTGTGTTGCCATCTCTCCGATCAGTGAGAACTACCATTATTGTCCAGCAGCCTGGCCAATGGCAGGGCAGAGATGTTAGGTAGTTTATATATGTTCTGTCCAATTGGTGAGTTTTATCCATGATCGACAGTCAGCATGACCAATGGGTGTCGACGGCTGTCTCTCTGTCCAATCATGGATACCCATGGAGAACAGAAGGCCATGCCAATTGGAGGGAATATATTTTAGGTGGTTGAATTTCTTATTTTGTCCAATTAAAAAGAGGAATCGCAAATGGACAGGAAGCCCATCAAATGGGAGAGATGAAATGTGGGGAGGTGCATTATTCTTTGAATGAGTTTACTGGGAGCCTGATTTTGCAGGAATATGGTGCAATGGGAAAGGAGAGATGTTCGGAGCTGTTATTTGCTGTATGATCAGTGGTGGTTAGCCAATCGGACAGGTGTGCTAGCCAATGAGAGATCAGTGACATGGGAAGATTTTATTTTCTCTCTCCAATCAGTGAGGTAGATCCATGATGCACAGGCTGGCTGGAGAATGGAAAGTTTCAGTGATTTAGGTACTCTCATCAAAGAATGAATTGAAGAATTGCAGTAAAGGGATATGTGAGCACATTCTTCAACTGCTGCCTGAACGGAGTCTGTGTCACAGCGTAAATCACAGTGTTAGTGCAGCAGCTTAGGAGCTGCAGCATCAAGCCCAGTTCCACAACAAATGCACCTAACCGTACAGAGTAAAAGCCCAAGTCATACACGCGGACCCATATAGAATAAACCATTATCATTGACCATAACAGGATGAAATTAGCCGAGATCACAAACAGTAAAATGATGGATTTCCTTCGACTCTCCATCTCTGGGTCTCTGGGACTCTCCCCACTGCTGTGAGCCCGGAGTCTCTTGCGAGCTCTACTGCTCATTAGAATGTGTCTGATGGTGAGAACATTGAGCAGCAGGATCAGGACAAATGGGACACACGGGTTTATAATGTAGTGGAGGAACTCGATTGTTACCCAGAACGGAGAGAGCCGAATATCATTGGTGACGTGACAAAACCAGGGCATGTTGTTCAGCAAATACCGGCCTGTGAGCATGAAATACCAGAAAATGTTCTTTAAACAGCTCAGCACACCCACTGTTCCCAGAACCACAGCCGCCGTTTTCTCGCTGCAATATTTACTTTTCAGCTTCGGGCAACAAATGGCCACAAATCGATCAAAGGTGAAAGTGACGGTGAACCAGACAGAACAGTCAGTGGCTGCATGAAGCAGGACAGCGTGGATATTACACACGGGGATGAACTCCAAGAAAACAAAGTGTTCCCGAAAAGCAATGGGAATGTGTCTCAATATCAGGTCCAGGATAATGACCAGTAGATCTGCCACTGACATGGCCACCAGGTAACAAGTGACACATTTGGACAGACCACAGTTTCTGTACTTCAGGATCACAATTGTGATTATGTTGACTGTAAATAAAGAAGATAATTCATCAGGCTGAGGAAGATGTTAGTGGTTTGAAGAGGAGTTGTTGAAATTTTCAGATGGGTGAATGCATCTAGTGACATATTTAATTAATTGGAGATGAAAAAATACATACGAGAAGCTTTTTGATACAATGGAAAAAAAACAGGGTTTATATATAAAAAAAAACAGGCTGTGAGGAAGGGGGGCGGGGAGACTGACTTTGTGGTCAGGGACCCAAAATTGTCTTGTAAGCGAAGGCATAACGAGGAGACTCAGGAGTGATGGGAGTAGTCTTGATACATGGAGAGCCAAGATGATTGTCTGAAAGCATGTGTTACAGCTGGGGTAGAGATTTGGAATAATTTCTAATTTTCCAGTCTTCTCTACTGACTGCAACAAGCTGTGTTTCTGAAGAGGATGGTTTAACCCCTCCAGTTCTGTAGCTGTTTTTTTTTTAATTTAACAGTCACAGAACAGACTTTCTTGTAATTTTAAAAAGTAAATGTTTGTTAAAAACCAGAGAGGCAAAGTATAACAAAAAATTACTCCATAAAATCAACGACACACTCGCAAGAAAACATTTTTCTTTTCCTGAAATGGAATATGCGCTTAAGTTTTTAGAAATGTTCAACATAAATTGTTGATCATTCTGAAGTTGTATTTTTTTCATTACAAACTGCCTCCCAACACTTTGACGATGATGTCAGATTGCAATTGTCACACGTTGACATCCCCGATACGAACCAGCTTCGAATCACTCCGCTGTACTCCCAACAAACTCACGGGAGTGTGAGGTGACATTGACAGGAGTTTCTGGAAACACAGTCGGTAGTGATGCGGGGAGCCGGGTTCACAGTGCAACTCGATATACCCCCAGAGATGCAAAACCTAACTCGTATCCCACAGGAGAGACAGGCAAGTGCGCTCCTCACTTATCCTGGGAATGACTAACACACACCCAAACACACAAACACACACAGATAAACATATACACACACAAACATGCACGAGACACACAAGCACAAACAAACAGCAGCAAAAGAAAAATACTGTAAAAAGTGATTTTTTAATGATCTCCATTCTCATGAATGCTCTTTCTCTCTCACACAAAAAAACTCACACTTAATAACATACACAGGTGCGCACTCAAACATACTTAAAACTCCCACACACAGATGCTCTCACATGCACACAAATGCAAGAAGACACAATCATGCGCACATAATCAAACAGACACACATAAACACAGTCTCAAACTCACAGAGATAGCCACATTCAGAAACACACACACATACACAAACACACACACACACACAAACATGCACACATTCACAGACACGCACAAATAGACTCATGCACACTCACATACACAAACACGCACACATCCTCTCACACACATGCACACATGAACTTCTAAAGTGCTATTAGGCATGTGAAATAAATGCTTTCCAACCTGAGAAGAAAAGAATCCCATAATAATGGATTTAAAATTCACACACGCACACACAATCACACATACAAAGACACAAACATAGAGAGACACAGGCGCACAGAAAGAGACATAGGTACACACAAGCAATCCCGTAGACAAAAACACAATCATCCGTGGACACTTGCACTCACACGTATAAACACCCATAATGGACACACACAGACAATTTCAAAACTGCACACATACAAACACAAGCACAGGCAGTCACATACTCAAACAACACTGCACAAATGCCAATGCTGACACCCACAGTAACAATCTGAAACACGGACACCCAGTTACATGGACAGAGATAAGAATGCAAAAGCACACACACAACTACATGCATGCTTACACAAAGAGAAATGCACATGCACATGCACACACACACAAATACAAACACACACACGCACACCCACATGCATCACGTACAAACTCTCACAAACACTCTGTCCTGTACGCACATGCACAGAAACACAAACACATAAGTGCATACACAGCAGCACAAGCATGCACCACATACACACACACACACACACACATACACACACACACACACACACACACACACACACACACACACACACACACACACACACACACACACACACACACACACACACACACACACACACACACACACACACACACATGCATATGCACACAATGAATCACACATTCGCACAGCCAAATTGCACCAGTCCTAATATAGGCAGGGAAACCTCCTTGCTTAAGAGCAAGTATTGCCCCCCGCCAGCTGATTAAGCAGTGCTCTTCCTTGTGGAGCACCAGCTGGAGGAAGTACTGAGGGTTGCAAGGTCACGTAAAGTACTCTTGGTGAGGGAGGTAAATGTCCTTGATCAAGAGTGGCTCAGCATCAGCACTATTGGCCGAGCTTTCACTGTACTAAATGATGTTGCTTCTAGGCTGGTTCTGTGGTAGGTAATGGGGAAACCAACAAATGTTGAAAAATACTTGATCACACCCTCACTAACCATCAGCCTATCTTTCCATGACAGTATTGGTTCAACTGGTTGAAAGTCATTGTGGAGACGAAATTCGGCCTTCACTTTGAGGATAGCCTCCATCGTGTTGTGTGGCATGGTGTTAAATTGGATAGATTTGGAACAGATCTATCAACTAAAAGCTCGGCGTTCATGAGATGCTGTGGGCCAGCAGCAGCAGATAGGAGTCAACTACAAGCTGTAACCTTGTGATCTGTTATATTCCCCAGCCTTCCATAACCATCAAGCAGGGAGATCAACCCTGCTTCAACGCAAGGTGCAGGAGAGCATGCAATGAGCAGAACCAGTCATACATGAACTGAAATGTAAACTTAATGAACTTGTTCAGCAGGACTAATTGTGTGGCAAATAGCATTAGCAGCAAGTTATCGGCAGAGACAAGCGAACTCATAAGCAATGGATCAGATATAAGTTCTGCAGAACTGACACATACAGTCATGAATGTTGGTTGACAATTAATTAACTCACTGCAGAAGGAGGCTCCACAAACATTCCCGTCCGCAAAGATGGAGGAGCCCAGCACATCAGTGCAAAAGTTAAGGCTGAATCAATTGTTACAATATTCATCCAGATGTCCAGAGTGTTTCATCCATCTCGGCATCCTTGAGAGTTCCCTGGTATCACAGATGCCAGTTTTCAGCAAATTTGACTCAGTCAGTGTGTTCTCTAGAAATGGCTGAAGGCAATGGAAAAAGCCTATATTCCCTGATAATGCTCAAATAATAGCACTAAGTACTTGTGCCCCATAAATGGCTGCACAACTAGGCAGGCTGTTCTGGTAAATCCACAACACTGAGATTTACCTGGCTATATGGAAATATGCCCAGGTAAGTCCTGTATGTACAAAGGAGGGCAAATCCAATTTGGCATGTCGCTGCCCCATCAGACAACTCCCGACCATCAGTAAAGTAATCGATGGGGTTACAAATTGAGCAATCTAGTGCCACTTGCTTCGCAATAACCAGCCTACTGACCAGTTTGAGCATTAGCAAGGAATAAGCAGCTTACTGACGTCCATTTTGGGTACAGCCAGGTCTACTCAGCTCCTCACATAATTCACGCCTTGGTTCAAACATGGACAAAATAGCTAAACACCCCAGGTGGAGTGAGGGCGATAACCCTTGACATCGAGGCAGCATTTGACAGAGTGTGGCATCAAGGAGCCCCAGCAAAATTGCAGTCAAAGGGCATTAATTGGAAGAGTCTCCAATGTTAGCAATCGTACTTAGGACAAAGGAATAAAAACAAAAAAACTGCGGATGCTGCAAATGCAAAACAAAAACAGAATTACCTGGAAAAACTCAGCAGGTCTGGCAGCAACGGCGGAGAAGAAAAGAGTTGACGTTTCGAGTCCTCATGACCCTTCGACAGAAGATGGCTGTGCTTGTTTGAAATCATTCATCTCAGATCCAGAACATCACCGCAGGCGTTCCTCAGAGTAGTGTCGTCGCTGCAACCGTTTCTGCCACTTTATTGATGAACTTCCTTCCAACATAAGGTCAGAAGTTAGGAAGCTAGCTGGTGATTGCACAATGTTCAACACCGTTCACGACTCCACAGATATCGAAGCAGTCTAGGAACATTTGTAGCAGGTCATGGGCAATATCCAGACTTCGCCTCACAAGCGGGAAGTAACATTCACACCAAAGATGAGTCAGGCAATTATCATTTCCAACAACAGCGAATCTAACCGTGGGTACTTTATGATCAATGGTGTTACCATCACTAAATCCCATGCTATCAACACCCCAGGGGTTACCATTGACCTCAAAATGAACTTGAAAAGCCAAAGAAATTTTGTGGATACAGGAGAAGTCAAAGGCTGGGAATCGTGTGATGAATAACACACCACGTCAATCCCTTAAGCCTGTCCATCACCAACAAGGCACACGGCAGAAGTGCAACGGCCATAGCCATCCCCTTGAATGGCACCACATCCACAAACATTGAGTGCATCCACACTTACAGTAGCAGCTTTGTGTACCTTGTACAAGAAGCACTGCAAGAATTAATGAAGGCTCCTTGGACAGCTCCTTCGAAACTCACAACCAATGCCATCTAGAAGGACAATTACAGCAGTTAGATGGGACTATCAACAGCTACAAGCTCCCAGCACACCCGACCAAAATAGCTCATTAACATAAATTGGAAATATATTGTCGTTCATTCAAAATGCCAGGCCAAAATCGCAGAATTCCCTTCCGAACAGCACTGTGGGTGTCCATGAACCACGGGGACTGCAGGAGTACAAGTTCGAAATTCACTGCCATCTTCTCAAGAGCACCAAGGAGTGGGACATAAATCCTGGCCCAACGAAGCGAACATCCCAAGAATGCATAATAAAAACGAAGAAAGAAACATGCAAACCCATAGAGACGCACAAACACACGGACACATTCACAAAAATACTCTCATTTACATGCACACACAAACACAAAAACACACACACTCACAAGCACGTACACAGAGAGGCACACGCTGACAATCACACACACACGCACACACACAAACACATACACGTGCACATACAGACACAAGTTGCTCAGTTGCAATTGAGGGTAGAAAATAAATGCTGGCCTAGCCAGTGATGCCAATATCTGCTTAAAATAGATTTAATACACAGACATAATTACACACACACAAATACACACAAATACACACACACACACATGCACATATACACACATGCACACACACACACACACACTCACACTGATGCACAAAATCACACACATGTACAAGGTAACATGCACACACAAAGATAAACACGCAAAATCCAATACAAAACAAGAAATACACATACACAAAAGCACACACACACACACCCGACACACACACACACACATATAAAAAGGCATGAAAGTACACGCACGCACACACACGCACACACAGATACACACAATGTGAAACAAACACACTCACATGCATTTTCACAAATGCAGATGCACACACGTATGCAAGCATTTCTACACACAATTTTACATGTGCACCGATACAGACACTGAAACACTCATAAACACTCACATAAACACAAACATGCTTACACGGAAACACACAACGCACTGACACTCACACACACACACACATACATTTTCACACAAACACACTCTCTCCCTCTATCGTACATGCACACACATGTACACAGGCACGGACCCTCAGGCACACATACACGCACTTACATGCACACAAATAAGCAATGCCATCAAATAACACACCCACATAGAGGCACATGCACAAGCATGTAGGCACGCACTGCAACAGGAGCACCCACATTCAAACGTACTCCGAAGCAGCTACTCCATCACACAAAGACAGGCACAAAGTCACACACACTCACACGCGCACATGGAATCACACAAACTCACACAAACACACACATACATACACACACACATTCACGCACACATACACCAACACAAATACACCGAATTATGCACACACACATGCGCAGGCAGGCACACACCCACTCACACACAAACACTTATGAACATTTTAAGTGCAATTTGGAATCGGAAATAAATGCTGTCCCATCCAGGGAAGCCAATGATGGTTTTAATACACACATACACACACAGTGAAGCACGCACCCTCACATGCACTCTTATACATGCAGGGAAACACCCGTATGCATGCATAGATAGACAGACACTCACCTGCATGGCGACACACTCACTTAAACAATCTCTCATCATCTCTCATACACACTCACCATGTGCACATACATGCACATTCCAGAGCACGCTCTGACAATTGCACAAACTCTTTTTCAAAAACAAAGTTTCTCACTCTCTCTCTCGTACACATGCACATACACAGTGACACACGGAACCCACAAACACATTCATGTACTTATGCAATACCTTCGGGGAAACACAAACACACAAACACACACACACACACAGGTGTGTCCTTTTGGCGGGGGGAGTGGGGGAGGTGGGGTGATGGGGACGGTGACCCTCTGAATCAGTTTTTCAATTAAAGAAATGCAAATCAAACTGAAACTTTAAAGCTTAAGTTCATTCCTAACAACCAAGACCAGAAATATAACTTACTTGAACAGTCTCTACCTTCTAACCATATGAAGGATGCAACAGAATACCATGAAATTGAAGAACTGCTCCCACGTGAATTGGAGGGTTCACTCCGTGCGATTCACGAAACAAGAGCATAGCAGCTCAACACCACCTTCTCAAGGGCAACTGACCAGTGGCGCCCACGTCCGTGGGAAAACAATTAAGTAATTAAGTAAATAAATAAATTCAAATGCATTCATACATACATGCATGCAGACATTCAGACATATCTGGGCTGAAAATTATTTGAGCTCCTATACGTCTCTTCGGGGAGCCAAGCAGAGCCACAAACACATTCGGGAGTCCCATTGCCCTGGGAAAATCATTGGACGTCTCATCATGCTTCTCCCTGCTGAGGGATAAAACAATGAATTCACCTCACATGGCATTGATGATCTCTGTCATCGAGCGGATCCCTCCATGGGCAGCATAATGGGAGCTGATGAATATTTCACCCGCTCCAGCCTGGGAAGATCTGAGCGATAGAATGTCAACGAATCTGGGACCGTTAACAAAAACTGACAGCACCACGCTCACCTGGTTTGAACCTCCAGGTCGAGATGAAGGACGTGACACATCTCCGTGATCACTTCCTTGATGAATCAGAGTAGACTGACACCCTGCTCACTGCTGGGGTGATGGTCGGTAAAGTGTTCTTGATAGGGAAGAGCCACCCTCGCCTTGCCTTGTTAAAAAATGTCACCTCTCTGCAGGCTCAGCTCCATTTGCTGGTTATGTTCCAGTAACAGATTTTCGGTAGAGTTCCCGCACCTCATGCAGATTTGGGTGTTGAAAACATGTGTCCTCCCTAAATGTACGCTGATGCTCAAAATAGTGCCTCAAGAACAAAATCCAAAACACCTCCACTAAGTTTCCAATCAGATAAACAAGTCAAAGCCGCTCAGCTTCAAGTTAGATCCTTCTCCCTTTTAAATTGCGCTTCGGGGGTTCCTCCTGTTACTGACCACATGTTCAGCTGTCACGGACTAACACAGGCAATCGATGGGCAGGCAAAATTCAAGTTGTAAAGACATGTGTCTAAGATTCGTAAACAGCCTTTGCAACATGGTTCACCAGGTGGGAGACCAGGGGCAGTGAATCCGTCTTTTGTGTATTGCAGCCCTGGCGCCAGTGTGCCTAGCCCTGTCATGGCCAGGGGTAGATGTAGTGAGATACATATTCATTTTAAAAAGGGAAATGTATGAATTTGCGTGAATAAGTGGAAATGGTAGAGGGATTGGAATTAACAAAAGGAGTGAGATCATGGGGGTATCACGTCATAAAAATGAGAATATTAAAATTCAGTTGTTACCAGACCAAGAAGCAATCTAAGCGAGGAGTACAGGGGTGATGGTTGAACGGATATTGTTGTGAGTTTGGATTTGAGCAAGAGAGTTTGGGAGGAGCTGGGGTTTATGAATTTTTTTGTAACTTAGAGGGTGACGAGAATAATATTGTCTATTCAAATCTGGATTTAGGCACATCTGAAGGTTATTCAGTAGCTGAAGGCAGGTGTGGTTATGTGATGTACTATGGAGTTGGATTGGGGCAGGCTAGGGAATATAGGGTCACTAATCAGATCACTGTTAAAGGAATCACACATGTTGCAAAAAGTCAGATTCTAGCTCAGACATTGGCAAGGGAGTCTCGTGCATGCAATGGATGGGAAAGGGAGATTGTGCCGAAAAGTGAAGACAATGGATTTCATCTTCCAAATTTAAAATACTGTAATGAAGCTAAACGTGATTTTGAAATAAATAACCGGACAGAGAGACTTACCAGGTACACCAACAATAGCCACGATGGGATAATAAAATATTTGAATAGCTCGAAGCGTGTATAAGATGCGAGAAGCCAAAGGCAACCATTCATAATATGTAGAAAGAATGTAAAACGCCTCTGATAAGGTTCTGCCCGTTGTTGTAACATTCCACTCTCTTGTTAATGGATTCAGATCCATTGTTCTCAGATTCTTATCCGTTGTTGGAAGCTTCCAATCAATGGCGCTCAGATCATATTCCATTTCTGGAACATTTCAATCTCTTGTTCTCAGATTCTGATCAATTGTTTGAATATTTCAATCTATTATTCTCTGATTCAGATCTTCCCTTTCCCTTTCTCTGGAGCTTCTAGTCTCTTTTAGTTTCGGACGAAATGCTCCCACTGTGAATATGGAATAACAAGTTGGAAGGTTCCCTTTTTAATAGAAGAGGGAAAGACTCTCATGAGACAATTAGGTTCCATGTAGATTGGCGTTAATTACAGTCACTGAACAAATATCTACTTTTAACCCCGTTCAACTCAATATTGTTCATATCACAATAATGTTGAATATTTACCGGTCACGGGGGGTATATATGATGGTCTTGGGGAATAGACTAGTGTAAATAATGGAGGCTCTGGCCATAGTATTTCAATCGTACTTGGATATGTGGGCTGAAAGTTTGAAAATTCCTTCCCTCCCGAACCCCCCACTCATACATCATGAGTGGGATAAACCCTCGAGCTGCAGACTATGTAGAATAATATCGGTCAGGGGCAAATTATTGGAGGCTATAATCATCGACAAAAGAAATGCATGTTTCTTTGGAAGGGACAACAGTTTATAAATGACCAGAAGCTTTGATATGTTAACTGGAAGTCATAACTGATAAACTTAATGAGGGTCTTTGTTGAAGTAAGGAGAGGGGTGATGAGGGAAGTGAGCTTCATGTAATGTCTTTGAAGAAAGTGTGAACAAATATCACTTAATGGAGTTTTTATAGAAACTGAACCCCGCCTATTGAACTGACAGTGACAGCGTTGATGTGAAATTGGCGGAGAGACAGAATGCAGAGATTAGTGGTGGCCAATGGGTATTCAGATTGGAGGACAACTTAAAGTGATTATATTCAATATTAGTTACACTGTTCTTTATGAGTCGCAGAATGGACATGCGGTTCTTTAAATTTCATAATTCCAAGAAATAGAGATCAAGATTTAATATCAGAGATTGCCCTTTTAGCAGTGAGATGACGATACTTTGTTTTCAATGTTGTTCGACATCAGAATCCTGCCTCAGGAGGCGGTGCAGGTGAGGTTATTGAATATTTTGTTTAGGCAAGAAGTAGGAAGATTCTTGGGAATAAAGGGAATCAAATGTTATAGGAGTAAATGGAAATGTAGAATACGAAAAACAAACACTTCATCCAAGAACTTATTGAATAGCAGAGCAGTCTCGAAGGTCTGAATCGCCTATTTTTACTCCCTTCTCATATGTTGGTATTTGCAGGTAATAGGAAGTCTGAACTGTAAAGAGTGAGGAGGATTATCATAAGCTTCTGGAGGATACACACAGATCAGTGAAATGAAGGGACATTGGAAATGGAAATGTAATTCAGAGATGTATTTAGGATATACTTGGGAGGAGGAATGAGTTGAGAGGAAAAAAATCAGCAATTTTTTAACTGGGCGCAGGCATAGAGCGTGGACAGGCTTATTCATAGCTGATCAGACAAAATGATACGATTGTTAAAATACTCAGAGGATGTTTGAATTTATATATAGTGACATAGAGTACAGAAGCAAGAAGTTATGCTAAAGTTTCATACATCAATGGTTCAAACTCAGCTGCGAAATTGTGTATAATTCTGGTCAGTACATGTGAGAAAGTATGTGAGCGTTTTGGAGAGATTACTGAGGGGATTTATTGGAATGTTAACAAAAAAGAGGACATTCAGTTAGATGGGGAGGCTGCCCACGCTGGAAGCTTTCTCCAGAAGTAAGTTAAGGTAAAGGGGAATTGAACAGATGTCTCCAAATTAAAGTAGAGTTTAAAGAGAGTAAGGATAAACTGCTTCCACATGAACAAGCAACTATAACAATATTTACAATAATTGGGAGATAAACATGAGGGGAGATGAAGAAAACAGAAATCATGCAGAGCTGTCATTATCTGGAAAACGCTGACTGAAAACACAATGGAATCTGCAATCTCGGGCTGATACAAAAGATGCCATGGCTCCGCAGAAGAGCAAGAAAACCCTCCCCGAATTCCTGGTGTATATTTATCTCACCATTAACGTCACATCAAAACCAGCTATTTGTTTGTGAGAGGGTTGTGAGTGACAACATTCATATTAGTGGTTCTGCTGAAAGGTCAGAATCCAATTGGTTCCCTGGAGGGATGCCTCCAAAGACGGTTTGGTGGTGATTCCGGAATATTCATGAGAAAATCTTCTCCAAAGTTGACTGAAGATATGTGTCGCTATAGTTCCCATAAAATCATTTATAACCTTTCTTAAACAGTGAAAAAGTGATGAAATTTCAGAAGTCTGGAGGCTTGACCACTTCTTCCCAGAGATGCTGAAATCTGGAATACTCTAACTGAAGAAATGGCGGAAGCGAATTCAGTTGTGAGAATCAAAAGGGAACTGGATAGAGACTGGCAAGTGGGATTTGCAGAGATTGTGCAGGGATAACCAAGAGGGACAAAGTAGTATCGCTATTTCAAAGGTAGGACAGAGGAATGTGTGAAATGGATTACATCCAACTTGCACGATTCTCCAATTCTGTGGCTACTGAAACTACTGATCCCAGATAAGGCAGTGAGACTTGGGTCACCTACCAAAGATAACTCCGCGTGCTAGAGATTTTCCATGAGTGGTGATTCTGCAGGATGCTCAAGCTCAAGTGGGAAGACATTTGAACAACGTCCAGCAGCAAATCCTCCATCATCACAACACTGACATAATGAAATCAGCTCCACTGGTCCGGACACTGCATCCACGTGACAAACAATCAGCTTCTGAATCACATTTTCTTTTCACAACTTTGAGGATGACACATGATTTCAGAGAAGGACAGAGGAAATGGTTTAAGGACACTCTGCCAGCCACAGTGAAAAGTGGAGAAACTGGCATTTGTGTATGGGAGGAATTTGCAGAAAATCATGTCATCTGGCAGTGCTTCCTTAACAAGCTGCAACACACCCAGCGACTGACCAGATACATTCTGCTGTGGAGAAGTAACAAAAGTGGAATGAGAAAGAACAGAACTCTAGGTCAAGAAATTCACCTCTGCAACGTAATTCATGTCTTCTCAACACGAAAGTCTGTGGCTCAAGGGTTTGTCTGTTGTGACACATGTAGACACACAAATAAAGAAGTCTGGGAGGCGTCATACTTTTTTCAACGAACTGAAGTTGGCATTGATGATGACGATAGTGATATAATTATTATAATATATTACGTGAAAAAACAAATGTAGGAAGGTTAACTTCAATGTCATCCTTCAGAACAAATCTTTAGGATTGAACAAAGACGAGTGTCACCATTGTCAAACCAACTTTCTGGACATCAACTTGAGCATACCACCGAACGTTCTGTGTGACAGTAACTACTTGCTAAATTGAATATATTTCTAAGACAACCATTAAGTCAAATCTGAGCATCTCCGAGGAGCTGTGGGCCATCAGCAGCAGTGGAATTGTTTACAGCCACAATCTGTAACCCCATGGACTGGCATATCACCCAGTCAAAAGTTATAATTATGTAATGGGTCCAAAGAGGAGTCATACACATTTGCTTGAAAAAGTAGCACACACGAGGATTGGGAGCAATTAGGAATTCAGCAAAGGAGGACCAAATGATGGTTTAAGAGGGGAAAAATACAGCATGATAGTAGACTTGCAAGGAATATAAAAGTGAAGTGTAAATTCTCTCTGGCTTATGTAACAAACGACGATTAATGAAAACAGTCCGAAATGAGAGAAATTATATCAGTACACAAGGAAATTACCGAGCAATTCAACAAGTATTTTCGAGCTGTCTTCACAGAGGAAGATCAAATTACTTGCCTGAACCCTATGGAATAAAAGGTCTTGTGAGACGAAGTAATTGAAGGAAATTTGTATTGATAAACCAATAGCATTGGGTAAATTATTGGAACTGAAAGACAATAATTCCCCAAGGCCTGATAACCTACATTCCAGGGCAGTAAATGAGATGGCCATGGAAATAATGCATGAGTTGGATGTCATATTCCAAACTTGAATAGATTCTGGGAAAATTCTCGGCAGATTGGAGAAAGGCAAATGTAATTATTTTTTTTTTAAAATATGGAGGGAGAAAACATCATGTTACAGATCTAATAGCCTAACATCAGTAGTTTATTAAAATGCTGGAGTTCATTCTTAAGGTTATGACAACACAGCGTTTAGGAAATATCACAATGATTCAGAAAAGCTGGCATGTGCTTAAAAAAGGAATTAATGTTTGCCAAAACTAATGGAGTTATTATAGGATTTAACTAGCAGAACAGATAAGGGAGAACCAGTGGATGTGGTGTAAATGGATGTTCAGGAAGCTTCTGATCACGTTTCTGTTATGGCACGGTTGATGGTGATGATGAGTTCCCAATGCTAAAGGGAACTTGAAATAAATGTCAAAATATTTGTGATAGGTTTACATTATGGTACACATTTATT
Source organism: Isurus oxyrinchus (assembly GCA_026770705.1). Classification (NCBI taxonomy): domain Eukaryota; kingdom Metazoa; phylum Chordata; class Chondrichthyes; order Lamniformes; family Lamnidae; genus Isurus; species Isurus oxyrinchus. The sequence continues at coordinate 38,029 of JANJGN010001829.1, read as the reverse complement.
AAATAATACAAAAAAAACTATTACACTGCCCACAGAAAGGAATTGACATGGCAAGCAGTGCATTCTAACAGTTGCACAGAATCTTAACTTTACTTCACAGCAAATCGCCCCCTTTTCTGGTCAGTAACTATCCTTCCAGAATTTGAAACTATGGAATTACAATAATGCTACCAAGTAGTGCATTTTCCCTTGGGTTGTCCTCTAAGGCTGACAGCAACTGGTTCTTCCAGCCGGACCTTATTCACCCTGTCTCCCAGGAGATGTGTCCAGCTACGATACAACACATCCAACCCCGCCTTCCTTCCCAGCGCCCCCCACCCTCCTTTTTTTTGGGGGAAATCTGACCAGCAACTTCTCAAAAAGGATTCTGTATTTCCTTACATAAGTTACTTCCCTTTGATCTGTCCTTTATCTCAACTATACTGGTTAGAAACTCTTTCGTCCCAGACTTGATTGATCTGCTATTTACTTTAGCTCTATTTTTTTTTCTTTTTACAGTTAGCCAACACTAGCATTACATTTTTTCATGAAACAATCTTTTTCTTAACTGTTTGATTTAAACTTAATTTCATTTATTATAATGTCAAAACTAATTATCACTGTTGGCTTTATTTTCCTGCGGTCACTCTAGCCCTTATTCCAATTTCCAAATGAACACCCCACCCAAACCCCCCTCCTCCAGCCAGCCTGAATTAGAATACATAGGAAGTGTGTTAGGACTATTAATAGGAAAATAATATTACAATTTATTGCTTGCTTCAGAGTCCTATATAAGAGGCATGTGTGTAAATTTGAACAATTTTGGATTGGGCTAACAGATTGACATGGATAGGGATTAATAAAGCAAAGTGTAAACAGAGACTGGAAAATGGACATTGTTTTTCGAACTGGCATGTGGTGACCCTTTGTGTGCCAGAGGGTTCAGTGCTTGTGCACCATCTATTGAAATATATATGAATGATCTGTATGAGGGAAACAAATATATACTATTTTCTAGTTAGCTGCTGATGCAAAACTTGATATGAATGTCAGCGATGTGGAGGCTGTTAAAATTATTCAATGCACATTAGGTAAGTTGAGTGAGTGGGCAAATACATGACAGATGAACGTATAACATGGGTAAGTGTGAGTTTATCAACTTTGGCAGGGAAATCAGGATTACAGAGTATTATATAAATGATTATAGACTGTTGAACGTTGAGGTAGAAAAGGACTTTGTTGTCCTTGTACACTAAACATTGAAATCAAGCACCCATTTGCAGTAAGCAGTGAAGAAGACAAATGGTACGTTTGCCCTCCATGCAAGAAATGGTTTGAGTACTGGCGCAAGGATGTCTTAATGCAGTTCATCAAGGCTTTGTTGAGTCACTCCTGGATGCTTGTGTGCAGTTTTGCTCTTCTTACCTTAGAAGGGGTATATTTGCTATAGAGAGTGTGCTGCGAATGTTCACCAGACTGATTCTTGGGATGACAATTTGTTGTATGAGAATTGATTTGGCCGGCTAGACCTGTATTCACTGGAGAGGGAATCCAATTGAAATGTGTAACATTCTGACGGTGATGGGCAGTCTGGTTGGAGGGATGTTGTTTCCTCTGGCTGCGGTTGGGTGGTGGGTATAGATGAACGGGTACCAGCCTCATGATTCGGGTAGGCCATTTTGGACTGAGATGAAGAAAAACCTCTTCACTCAGAGAGTGGTGAAGCTGTGGAATTCCCCAACACAGATGACGGTGGATGCTACATCACTGATTATATTTAAGAAATAAAGACATTTCAGAACTCTAAAGGCATCAAGGTTTGTGGGGAGAGCGCTGTAGTATGGCGTTCAGATGGAAAAAAACAGCCATGATCATGCTTACAGGCAGTGCAACTTCGAATGTCCTTCTGTTCCTCAAGTTCTCTATGCTTTAATGTTTTCTATTACCATTCAAACTGAGGAATCAACCCTGGATCAATGAAGAGAGTCGAAGAGCATTCCTGTACAAGCACCAGACATACAATAAAACGTGGTGTCAACCTATTGACGTGAAGACACAGGGCTATTTGAATGCCAAACAGCAGAAGCAATAATTGACAGAGGAGCTAAGTGTTTCCCCAACCATCAGGTCAGCTCGTGACTCTGCAGTCCAGCCACATGCAGTCCTGAAAGGTGGCGGACAAATAAGCAATTAACTGGTGGGCAAATATGCCACATATTCTCATCATCAATGGTGGAGGAGTCCAGCGCATCAGAGTAAAATATAAGGCTGAATCATTTGCAAAAGCCTTCAGTCAGAAATGACAAGTGCATAATCCATCTCGGCCTCCAATGGAGGACAACTGCTTCACAGGTGCCAGTCTTTAGGCAATTCGATTCATTCCGTGCAGTAACAAGGAATGACTGAAGGAAGTGGGTAATGCAACTGCTATGGACCATGACAGTATTCAGTCAGATTCCAGATTTAACTGTGCCCTGCCCACGGCAAGCATTTCCATTACAGATGGAAAACTGACATCCATGTAATGTGGGAAAAAATCTCCAGGTACTCCTTGTTCATCGAATGTTGGACCAAAGCAAGCCAGAGAATTGCCGTACCATCTGTCTGCTCTCGATCATCAGGAGAGTGATGGAAGGGGCCATCTGAAGAGCTGTCATGTGGCAATTACTGAACAATCCCCTGCTCACTGGCGCACACTTGGGCCTCCACCATAGCTGTTTAATCCCTGAACACATTAGAGCTATAGCGCAAAGATGGAACGAATAAATGAACTCAAGAGCTTAAGTGAACGTCAGGTTTTGACAGAGAATGACATCGGGAACAATAGAAAAACTGGTGTCAATGAGAAACGGGGTGGAGACGTGGTGCTAGTGCAATCCCTCACTGGGTAGAGTCATACCTGGCACAAAGGTAGCTAGTTGTAGTTATTGCAGGCCAACCATCTCATCCATCACTGCCTGAGCTCCTCAGGATAATATACGAGGTCCAAGAAATTTCAGCTATTTCATCAATGCCCTGCCAAGCACCAAAAGTTTTGAAGTAAGATTTTTTGCTGCTGATGGGCAATGCTCAACATCATTCATAAACATTTGTGCAGAAGTTGTCCGTGCTCGTGTGCATCAAGGCCTGAACTACTTTCCCTCTTGGGCTGATTAGTGGTAAGTAACAAATCGGCCACCGATTCCATTCCACCGATGAATATACAAATGTTTGCTGCGAGCGAGCATGGATTCAGCCACAGGAGTGTGATAAAAACGTAATTATGTCTGTGATCCTTGTCATGGAGCAGCACAAATGGTCAGACCTGGAGAAAATAAAGCGTGGAAGGAAAATATGCTCACCCCCGCCATGCGTCTCCGATGGAGCTACAAAAATAGCATTTTTTTTAGACCTAATATTGTCATAAACTTCACTGCGATGAAAACAAAACATAATAAAAAAAAGTGCTTATTTACACACATGCACACAAAGGGAATAGAAATGTTTATTTGCACACATCTGAACAAATAAAAAACAAGTGTTTTCCTGCACACATAAACAATAAAGACAAGGACATGCACGTTAATGCACCTGAGAAATGTTTATAAAATTATTAGTCAAGATATTCTCAGACTTGGGCTTTGCTCATGACTGTTTCTGAATAACGTTAATAAACATTAACCATTTTCCCCCCAATAATTTAAATTTGTTTGATGAAGCAATATAAAGTTAACTTTGCGAATGTGACAATAGTGCTCACTACCAGTCCTTCACTTGTTTTTGTTTTCAATAGTTGCAACAAACACCTCATTAAGATTGTTCATGGTTCTCTAGCATGACATTCGAACCTCTAACCGAACACGTGCTCATTGTTCCCCGTCAGATATCATCAATAATCAAGGTTTCCAAAAGTGAAATAGTCCATCAAACTTGTCAATATGGACCTATTGAAATATATGGTTTCTGTCTTTCCAAAGCAATTCTTTCTTTTATAAACGACAACAGGATGTTGGATTTCACCGTCTGACCACAGATGGTTTGAAGGTGCCGATAAGGGGTGTGGCCAAACAAAAGATGGGAACTTCCCTCCAGACAAACCGACCTGCATGAAACTTTATTGGGGAGGGGTGGGGAGGAAGGTACTGCTTGGCCATTTCGCCCTTGGATTTATTGAGAGCCTCAAGTGGCAAATGAATAGCCACCTAAATCGTCATTCCACCCATCTCTGTTTTATCTGCAACAGGGAGAAGCCCAATCCAGGTTGAGCAGCCGATCCCCCTCGCTCGTCTTGCACCCGAAATAGTGTTGAAAGTCTCACCTTTGAACTAGTAACGCTCTTCCCAGTGCGAGCAAGCAGCAGCATATTGAGCTCGCTCACCAACTGCATTTTTAGACAGGGTAGCGGGGTGGGATGGGGGGGGTAGGGGGTGGGGGCGGGCTGAGGGGGTAGGGTTGGGACACAGCGCCTGGTAAAATCCTGGTAAAATGACCTTTCTTCTGTGTGTTCCCGCTGTGAAATCATAATAGCCTCAATATTACATGCTAATCACTAATCATGGATTAGCTACTGAGGATAGTTAATCACTTCTGACAAATTCTAGGCGAAACATTTTCCTCTTGGTCAATGCTAGACAAACGACTTGAAAATTTGTCGTTGATCCTGATGAGAGTGAGAGACTTTATTAACTGTTATAATCTACACATCTATCAAATAGGGTTATTCCCATTGACATTTAGACTTCGTTTTCTTCAACATTCGAATTTGCACAGATTCCCATTTTTTAAACAACTCTGCATAACACAAAGTGATCCAGAATACCCCAAACATTTCTCAAGACTATAAAGTCTTGTGAGGTGTGCACCTGCTCTTCCTCGCGATTGGAACCGTTGTAAGCTTTACAAATCACAACAGATATTGATACGTAGAGAAATAATCTCAAATAAACTGTTAAAAATAGCAGCCAAGATATTTATGCATACTGGAGGTTTCACGTTACCTTTACTAGAGCATTGGGATACCAGAACTTTGAATGTCTGTATTGGAGGTGTGTTTGGGATTGGAGGATCCCATAGATTTTCCATCCCCTTCAATTGATCACCGACAGATTTTCAGAGCCGTTCTACCTGTGATTCGGCCTCACACCAACATTCTGACAGCGATCAGGATTGGCGGTCATTAAATTTCGAATACATTCTGAAGTTCCAACCAATGGCCCTTCAAGATTCACCCCCACCCCCCACCCCCCGCCCCGATTGTGCTCAGTTACCGGCTACGCAACACAACAGCATGGTCTAATAGAGCATTAGCCATTGTACACACACACATTCACACTCATACACACAAGGTGAGTGAAGAATAATTTCCAATTTTCCAAAATTAAAAACTACCTTTTAACGTACTTTAATTTAAATAGTAATAGGATATGAAAGGTGCTTCAAAGTTAAGTATCTAATTATGTTAAATAGAGAGTTTATAAGAGTAAGAATCTAACTGATTTTGAAACCAATAAGCAGAGTAAATTGTCAAGTACTTGTCCAAACAACAATAAAAGAAAATTAGATGCTAGCAAAGGTAAGGCTTTAATTATCACATGAATGTAGGTTCAATTTTCACAATAAATATTGAATCTACAGTGGCGACAAGACTGGGCTGACCAAAAATTCGATTTTAATGCGTGTATTACATAACTACATATGTCATTGAAAGATGACTTTTTTGTGATCCTGTGGCTGAATGATCATGAGATGATTATTGTGATTATTGGGCTGAAGAACAATTTGATCTTTACTGCAATTGTCATAATGTTATCAATTGATTTCATAATCACTGTCACCATTGCCCTCAGTGTATGGGACATCTATCCGAATTGTCAATGTAAACAATAATGTTAATGATTTGACAAACAAAGATTAATTATGTGGTCTAATAATCCTTATATATTCGCTCTAAATATTTGAGCAGGCATCGATTGGAATTACAACATGTTGATTGGTCTGAACAATAATTTGATCCTTCGTCCTCCAATGGAAAAAATTAAATCTGTCGAAACAATAAGTTGATATTCTTTATTATTATTGAATTAAAATAATTAGACTCTCACTATGCTTACCAGACTAAACAAAAATGTTGTTTCCCGTTGATCAACAGATTGAACATTATTCAGTAATTTACTGTCATCATTTGGCTGCACAATAATTAAATAGCACTATGAAATCTGTAGACTATTTTCATTCAATAATTAGTTTTTTTTTTTTGTTGAAGGACAACAATTATAGGTTTTCTCTCAATAATAAACATAACTCTTTATAAATCAGTAGAATATCTGCCGAAGAAAATGTCAATATCTACTGGAAGTAGTAGCGACAAAATGTATTCTTGCAGTTGTCTGAACAGGACCTATATTTTCTGTGCTTATCGAAACTCAAAAAATATCAACTAAACTTGTCCGATTATTGAATTTGAACAATGACAAAACATTTAAGGTGTTAACTCTACAGAACTATATTTAAGCATTCACAATATTTCTTGGACTTCACGCTTAGAGCGAACACAATGTAATTATTGGACTGAAAATAAAGGAATGTGCATTAAACACGTTGGGCGAGAAACATGAACAAATTCACCGTGTTATTGAATTTTATTAAATATTCTCCGAGCACTACAATCATCATCTTTTCCAAATTGTCATATGCAGTGTTTTACTCACCAGAAAAAAGAGCAATGTTTAATCAACGTATTCCACTGCTCATTAGTTACTCTCTTGCTGCGCTGATGGGGCAAGAAGAAACTGTATTGATCTCATCCGTTTACTGCACTGTTCATTAATTGCATAATTGGTGTGCTGATTCGATAGAGCACACCATAATTATTTAATCGTATTATTTCAGTATTCATTAATCATAAAATAACGGTTCTAATTTGACATAATAAACAATATTTATTTAATCTGATTATTGCTCTTCTTTTTCATTGTTCACTTGAAGTGTTGTTCGAACAGAACACACAGTAATTATTTAATATATTTATTGCACTGTTCATTAAATGTTCAATTAATATGCTGCTTAGACAGAACAACCAGGATTTATTTAATCTTTTTGTTGCAACATTCATTAATTACACGTTTATGGTGTTGATTCAGCAGAACAAACAAAAACATGATTAACCTGCTTATTGGAATTTCCATTAGTTACAAATTTAATGCACTGATTTTGAAAGGAAAACAATTCTCATTGTACGCTTCATTTATTGCACAGTGCTGTATTGATAAGGCAGAACAACCAATATTTATTTGATCTGCCCATTTCAATGTCCATTAATTTCATACTTATTGTGTTATTTGGAGAGGACAATGCATGTTTATTAAACACGCTCATTGCTCTGTTCATCAGTTACACAGTTAGTGTTGTGAGTGGACAAAACAAACAATATTTATTGATTCTGTTGATTGCAGTTTTTGTTAATCACACATTTGCTGATTATTCTGAACAATAATTATTGTGTCTTCTTAATTCTAACAACAGGGGTAGCCTCTGCTCTGAAGACCTGCCTGATTAATTGAAGCTTACTGCAGTGTGAGCCTTAAGTGTTTCATCCTACAAACAATCACCAGTGGCTCCCACAAATGCTAACTTCTAATGGCCCCACAATATAACATTTATATCAAGATTATTATATAGGTTTTTTGGTTATTGCTATGAAAACTGACACCTATCAACATCTTGTGAAGAACAATATTGTGGATATTAATCTGAGGCCTTGTCCCTAAATGATATCTTTGCCTGTGCTAGTAATTTATTTTCTTGGAAGGCAATATTAATTGCTACATTCCGTGAAACCTGGATATGAAATGCTAATTTCCCTTCACTTCTTCGAGACAATATTTCAATAGTTGCTGATCCCACTTATCTGAAAAATGAATAGTTACTCATGATGATGTCCCAGGAGAAGATTAGATGTTTACTGCCATTATTGGTGTGATCCCTGTTATTCTGCATCAATCGTTCATGGAATGTGTGAGCCGTTGGCTCGGCAACCATTTACTGCCCATCTTTTTCAGTTTCAACCATATTGCTGTGGTATTGGAGTAATGGACATGTAGGCCAAAGCAGGTAAGGAGTGCATGTTTCCATCCATAATGGACATTAGTGAACCAGATATTCTATTTTATCAGCTACTTCCTAAGATCAGTGAACTGTGCAATAATTAGGAAGGTATTGTCAATATTGATGAGAGTGATAATTCGACAACTCCTCCTTATAACTTCACATGTTCATTTATACTGTTATTTTTAATCGGCAACAGCTTAATGATCATCATTCACCTACTATTGTTTTTATTGGATTTGAATTCAGCCATGGTGGGATTTGAAATGCCATCCCCAAAGCATTATCTTTGGGTTTCTTCATAACCAATTCAGTGATATGACGGCAATGCAACCACAATTTTTGGATTGAACAATAACTTCGTATTTCTTTCCACAAAACAATTCTTCCAAATTTACTCCACCTGTTGGTTGATTAACAATTCATGTATAGTGCTTATGGGACTGAATATGAATTTAACATTCACTGTGCGTTTGATCAAGATGGTAATTAAAATTGTTGAACTGTGATTACTTGTTTAAATACTTATCAACTATTTCCCAAGATCACTGAACTTGTGTAACTGCGTAGGTTCATTTTTTCTGGTCCTTGAATCACTTTATTATTGCAATTAATGTACAATTTTAAATATCGAATGATTATGCTCTCCAATTTTCACAAAATTTATACCTGGTGTCATTATTGAATATAGCAATGACTCGACACATTGACTGTTGTTTGAAATTATAACGATTTTTTTTTCCTGTGAAGATTGGACTGACATTAATCTGTTGGCTAAAGTCTAACCTTTTCTTGCAATTTACTTTTTGTTATTATTGGATGAAAAACACATACCTGTTTAAATTAATTATTGTCTGGACATCAGTTGCATAATTTGGAGGAATATAGATTTAGCTAGTCATCAGCCAGTGATGGCTCGGTGTTTCTTCAGTGGAGTGTGCTGACATCCCAGTTGCCCTTTCTTGCTGAGGGTTCTGCTTCTCTCTCTGCCAAGCCAAGCAACTCCATCTCTCTTTTTTGTCGTCTTTGCTCTTGTAAGACACAAGGAGTACAGAGAGTTCTAAAAACCTTCCATGATTCTGAAGCACCCCCGCTGCAGCATGAATGTGAGGGAATAATGGGTTCATTTGCTTGTTCAAAAAATATATTGATTCCATCTGAAGGTTTTGTAATGCATCCTGGAGATTGCTGGCCATCACTTGAATGTCAAACGCTGTTTGAGGTGAATGACTTCCCGAAGACCCAGCTGCATCCCCCTCAATTCATCTGACCGTCTTGTGGCAGATTTGCCTCCTGGACGGCACGCTGTGCTCACAGTTTAGATGCAGGCATTCTCCCAGCCCGCACTGCAAGGCTGCCCTGTTACCTTTAACCACGGGGGAGAGTGGTCCATTCCAGGCTCATAACATTGCAAGACACTGTGATTGCCTTCACCAGTGTCTGCTCCATGGCCAGCTTTAACAAGGAGATTGTGCGGCGTGCCTGGCAGTTGCACTCTTTTGCAGCCCACTAAAACACTCATTCATGTGTAGCCTGTGTCTGAAGGGAGAACAGCTATGGAGCACTTGGTGTCACTTTCACATCTCTGCATTTCTTGAATGAGCAGTTGAGCTGGAGGCCCGACTACAAGAATGTTAATGTAGTTGCACCTGGGTTGGCTCAGGTGCAAAGTAATTGACATTTTAGAAAAGATTTCCCTAATGTGTGCTCGCTTCCCTTGCCTCAACACCCACACCCCACCCTCCTCCCACACCCCCCACCCCCTGCACAAGGTTCTGCAATACCAGCAACTGCAGTGAAGACATTCCACAAGTCACCTCCCTTCCACTGCAGAACAGACGTCTCCCCTCCACAACTGTCCTCAACCACAGACCAGCCTTACATCCCCTGTCCAAAATACACCCCCAGGTGACCCTCACGAGTGTTGTGCAATGCTACAGTGATAAATTCATATACTAATTAAGCAGTGTCAGCATCTTCATTAATAATCTGATAACCCATTGCATCTGTGGAACTATATTAGCATTGATAGATGATTAACCAACTAACAGAAGACAGAAAATTAGAATAATGATTGCATTTTCACGATGGCACCCTGTAATTATTGGAGTCCCACAGGGGTCAGTCTTGGAGCCAGATTTGTATACAATATATATTGATAACATACATGCGAGAAGTGAATGTACTATTGCCAAGTTTGCAAATGTTGGAAAAGAAAAGTTACGAGTGCATGTGGTGAGGCAAGTACCATAAGACAATAAGACCTAGGAGCAGAAGTCAACCATTCGTCCCATCGAGCATGTTCTACCACTTATTGTGATTATGGCTTACCTGATAACCCCAATCTCTGAATTCCTGCCTTTTCCCAAAGCCATGGATCCCTTACTGATTAAAAGTGTCTATCTCAGCCTTGAATATGCTTAATGACGAAGACACTACAGCCATTAGATTTAAATGATTCCACAGGTTGACCAGCCCCTGAGAGAAGGAATTAGACCTCATGTCTGGTTATAATCGGTGCTACCTTACTCAGATTATGCAGACAGAAAAAAGACTACAGAGGGAAATAGACAGCTTGAGTGACTGGGCGTAAACTGGGCAGATGAAATTTGGTGTGTGGAAAAATGCGATTCTGCGCTTTGGCAGGAAGAATAGTGGAACTCAATATAATTTAGATGGAGAAACATTGCAGAAAGCTGTAACACAGAGGGACTTGGGAGAACTGGTGCATGAATGTTAAAAACATTGCCTTGAAGTCCAGCAGGTAATAGAGCAGGCCAATGTCTGTCTATTTCTCAGCTTTCTCTCTCTATTTGAGTGTCTCTTCATCTTTTTTTTTATCTCCCCCTCTCTTGCACTCCCTCTGTCCCCCCTTTCTCTCCCTTCTATCGATTTGTTTCTCTGGAAGTTTCTGTGCATTTTTGTTTGCCTCCCTCTCTCTTTCCCTCCATCTCTCTCTCACCATTTGTCTTTCTCTCTGCCACTCTCTGACGCTGTCTGTCCCCATGGTTCTGTTGTCTCTCCCTTGATGAACCTTTCTGTCTCTCTCTTTCTAAGTCTCTCCCTCTCTGTCCCTCTCTTTTACCATTTGTCTTTCTCTCTGTCACTTTCTGATTCTATCTGTCCCCATGTCCCTGTTGTCTTTCCCTTGCTGAAACTCTTTGCCTCTCTCTCTCAGTTTCTCTCTCCCTCTCTGCCTGTCCCTGCCTCAATATCAGTCTCTGTTTCTCTCTCTCACTTCCTGTTTCCCTCTCCCATTCTTCTGCTTTCGCTCTCTCTCTCTCCAACCCTTTCACTTTGTATCTTACTGTCATTCCCTCAGTCACTCTGTCTCTCTTTACCTATCTCTCTCTCTCCCCCTCGGTCTCACTCGCTTTCTCTGTCTGACTCTCTTCCTCACACTCCAACCCTCTTTTTTGCTGCCTTTCTATTTTTATCCTTCTAACTCGCCCAACCACTATTTCTCTCTCTTGCTCCCCCCTTCTTTATCTCTTGCTGTCTTGCATTGACTCCCTCTCTGTTTCTCCCTCACCTTCTCTCACTCGCACTCTCCCTCCCACCCTTTCTTTCTTTCTTTGAATCTCTCTCTCTCTGTTTATCCCCTCCCCCCCTTCCCTCTCTGCCTCTCTCCTTCTGTACCTCACTCTGACTCCCATCCGTCTCTCTGTCTCTATCTCTCACTGCCTCTGTCTCTCATTCTCAATCCCCCTCTTTCTATCATTCTGTATTCTTATCTCTCTTTATCTATCTCTATCTCTCTCTCTCTCACTTTCTGCGCTTCTGCACTTCTACTTTAATCTCCAATATTGATTCTCATTTGACCCCCTATTCCTTAAACCATGACCAGTACCTCCCGCTCTCTTTGTGGCCTCACTCCGCTGTCTGCTCCCACTGGTGTTCTTCGGGTTTTCTCTGCCCATTTTCCAATAGAGGGATTCATGTCCAATCAGTCTAAGTGAACGCAATTACCGGCAGGCAGCCTGGCCGAAGTGAATAGGGAGATATTTAGAGCTGGGATGTCAGTTCCGTCACTTACCAATAGAGATGACATGAGCCAGCGCGGCCAATTGCTGTGTGGAGTTATTCAGAGAAGGGATTCCCATCCACTCACTGATCGACAGTGATGATGGATAAACAGCCGGACCAATGGGAGGCAGCGATTTTATAATGGATGTTTTGCTCTCCAATTTGTATGCAGTACCTATGCTAGATAGACAGCCCGGCCAATGGAATGGCAGTAATGATCGGAATCGGTTCCTACGTTATATCATCGACCTACATCTATCATTGACGGTCAATGTGAGCACTGAGGTGTTCGCGTGTGTGATTTTTTTTACTGCCCAATAGGTGAGGTGTATCCATATTGGACATGCCTCCCAGCCAATGGAATGTCTTGGGGATTGAGTTCTTCTCATCATTGATTTAATTGAATAATTGGAGTGGAGGGATATTTCAGCACATACTTCCCATGCGGTCTGAATGGAGTCTGTGTCGCGGGGCAAATCACATTGTCTGTGCAGCTGCTCAGGAGCTGCAGCATTAAGCACAATTCCAGATCATAACAGTCTAATCGTCCATAAATAATCTCCATATCATACATCATCCATATCATACATCATCCATATCATACATCATCCATATCATACATCATCCATATCATAAATAATCTCCATATCATACATCATCCATATCATACATCATCCATATCATAAACAATCTCCATATCATACATCCGCCTCCATATTGAGAAAAAAACATGAATATTAAACATTAGATAATGAAATTTGTCGAGGTCACAAACAGTATACTCATTGACTTATTTTGACTCTCCATCTCTGGGTCTCTGGGACTCTCCCCACTGCTGTGATTCCGGAGTCTTCTGCGTGCTCTGGTGCTCAGTAAAATATGTCTGATGGTGAGAACATTGAGAAGCAGAATCAGAACAATTGGGACACCCGGGGTTAGAATGTGGTGGAGGTTGCTCTCAAGAACGGAAAGAACAGAATCATCCATGGGACATTACAAAAAACAGGGGAAGTTCAAGAGCGAATACTGAACTCTTAACATAAAATAACAAAACATTGTATTTAAACAGCTTTGCACAGTCACTGTTCCCAAACCCACAGCCGCTATTTTCTCACTGCTATATTTCATTTTCGGCTTTGGATGAAAAAATGCCACAATTCAATCAAAGGTGAAAGTGACGGCGAACCAGACAGAACAGTCACTGGCTGCGCAATGCTGGATGGCATGGATATTACACACGGGGATGGACTCCAGGAAATGAAATTGTTTAACATAAACTATCGGAATGTGTCTCAATATCAGGTCCAGGACAACGACCAGTTGATCCGCCACTGCCATGGAGACTAGTTAGCAAGTGACACATTTAGTATGACAACATATTTAGCTCTTCAGTTTAAGAGTTGAGATTATGTTCAGTGTAAGGAAGAGGAGTGAAGAATTAAATTAATAATCACATTGGGGAAGATGGTACCAGTTTTCTTGAAGAGGTCTTGATATTTTCAAAGGGGTAACCGCATCAAGTGATGCATTGAATTAAATGAACAAGAAGAAATATACGAGATGTATGTTGATACAGAGGAAGTGAGCAGATATTAAATAACAAACATTAAGTTTCAGGAAGGATGGGTTGCAAGAGTGATGGGGAATTCAGACATCATAAGGAGACTCAAAGGTGACCTGGGAGTGACGGGTCAGTGGAGGACTGAAGGGTAATTGGGAGAAGTCATGAGTGACGGGCGGCCCAGGGTGACCTCGTGAAACCAACGGTGATGCGATTGATAAAAACGGGGGAGACCTGTGGAATACTATCTCATTTTTCCCTCTTCTCTACTCACTGCAACAAGAGTTCCTTATGAGAAGGGCTGTTTAACCCCCATAGTGCTGAAATTATTTTTGAAAGCAGTCACAAAAAGGGCTTTAACGTAATTTTTAAAAATCATATGAAAGCATAAAAAAATGTTTACTAAAAAAAACAGACAGGCAAAAAATGACAAATGTTTACTCCTTAAATAGTTATGTAAATATGTTATTCCTTGAAATCAGAAGCGTGGAACAGAAACTGGTCACTTGGCTACAGTCCATCAGGCACTGTTTGAAATCCTTGCAGGCCTGGATGATTCCCTCCTTGTTTCCAGAAATCGAATAATGTATGTTGCAGAATGTTTTGAATAAGTTCTAATGCATCAGTCCTGTGACCCTAATGTCAGATTCCATTGTGCATACATTAACATTCCCATTATGTACAACCTGTGAATCTCTCCTCCATCCTCCCTATAGGTTCACGAGAATGGGATTTCACTGTAACATGAATATCTGCAGATGCAGTCATGAATGATGTGACAAGACGCGAGTGACAGTGGAAATCTGGGTTCGCGTTTGGCACTGACAAACCCCCAGCGACGCAAAATTTGACTCACATCCCTGAGAAGAGACATGGGAGTAAGCTTCTTCCCTAATCTGGTAATAATGTACAGACATAAACGCACACACAGACGCACACACACACACACACACACACACACACACACACACACACACACACACACACACACACACACACACAAACACACACACACACACACACACACACACACACACACACACACACACACACACACACACACACACACACACACACACACACACACACACACACACACACACACACACACACACACACACACACACACACACTCCCAGAGGCAAATAAACACACACATCAAAGAACTTCCAAATCCTGATTTCAAGGAATAACATATTTACATAACTATTTAAGGAGTAAGCATTTGTCATTTTTTGCCTGTCTGTTTTTTTTAGTAAACATTTTTTTATGCTTTCATATGATTAAAAAATAGAATTTTAGTTCTCTCCCTTCCCAAGCACTCTCACACACAAAAAAAATCATACTTAAAGCTCTCACAGGCACAGATGCCAACACTCTGAACCTCCAACAAACAGGTACTGTCGAAAACACGCACACAAAATCATGCACACAAACACATACAAGCGCACATGGATACAAACTTATACAATCCAAAAATAAATTCTCTCATTCATGCATGCACAGAAACATACACAACACAATAACACACACACAGCAACACAAAGGCACACACATATACACAATCACTTTATGGCACAGGCACATTCACTCATAGAATGACAGAAACACACATACTTAAAGAAACAGAAAAACATGCACAAATGCCCACACCCGAGAAACATACACACATGTTACATATGAACAGCGTGATGCTCACAGGAGAACATACATTTAAATGCACTGACACAAACATGCACATGCATTTGCCTGAATATACACAGAGACACAAATGCAAATACCCAATTGCATAGGTACACACAAATGCACACGCACACACAAATACACAGACATAGACAGGCACACACACGAATGCACTCATACAATCAAAGGCGCACACAGATAGTTGCATGCACGCAAGTGCCAACACACACAGAAACAGAAACATACACATGCACCCAGTCAAACTTGCAGACATACGTGAATATAAGCAGACATACACAAAAACCAATTGCACACACACAAACGCATAAACTCAAACAAGCATATGTAAATACTTTTGCACGCACACATGCGTTGGTTAAACACATAAATGGGCACTAACATATACACCCAATCACACACACAGAATCACGTTCACAGATCCACTTCTATGCACCCAAACACATGCACAGAAACAAACACAGGTGTATGATCTCTCACACATACATGCACGTGCACACACACACAGACACACACAAATACAGACAGAAACAGGCACACACGTTTCAAGGTGCAACTACGGATGGAAAATCAATACTGGCCTAATCAGCAAAAACCACAATCCATAAGAATGCATTAAAAAAAACTCACTCGCATATAGACACTCCGAAAGTTAGGAAGATACCCACATTCACACACAGTCACATGGACAAAAAATCAATGCCCACAGGCTTGAGAAGGAAAATGTCTGTGCTGCGCCACCTGTGGGGAAGAGGCTAATGGAGGTTGGCTGAAGACCATCTTTGGATTGAGTGGTTTAAAGCTGTTCCCCCCACCCTGGTTCACTGGTTCCTGGCGTTGATGTGCTGGTGTCGCTGTGGTCTGTTGCTGACTCGAGGGGTACAGCGGTGGGGAGTGGGAGGGCTGCAATCTGGGTTTGGACTCTGTTTAACTCTGTTTAACTCTGTTTGCCTTTGTTTCTCTCTGTTTGCCTCTGTTTAACTCTGTTTGCCTCTTTTTAACTCTGTTTGCCTCTGTTTAACTCTGTTTAACTCTGTTTAACTCTGTTTGCCTCTGTTTCACTCTGTTTCACTCTGTTTGCCTCTGATTCACTCTGTTTGCCACTGTTTAAGTCTGTTTGCGTCTGTTTAAGTCTGTTTGCCTCTGTTTAAGTCTGTTTCACTCTGTTTGCCTTTGTTTAAATCTGTTTAACTATGTTTAACTCTGTTTAACTCTGTTTGCCACTGTTTCTCTCTGTTTGCCTCTGTTTAACTCTGTTTGCCTCTTTTTAACTCTGTTTGCCTCTGTTTAACTCTGTTTAACGCTGTTCAACGCTGTTTAACTCTGTTTGCCTCTGTTTCACTCTGTTTGCCTCTGATTCACTCTGTTTGCCTCTGTTTAAGTCTGTTTGCGTCTGTTTAAGTCTGTTTGCCTCTGTTTAAGTCTGTTTCACTCTGTGCCTCTGTTCCACTCTGTTTGCCTCTGTTTAAGTCTGTTTGCCTCTATTTCATTCTGTTAGCCTCTGTTTAACTCTGTTAGCCTCTGTTTAACTCTGTTTTTCGTCTGTTTAACTCTGTTTGCCTCTGTTTAACTCTGTTTAACTCTGTTTGCCTCTATTTAACTCTGTTTGCCTCTGTTTCACTCTGATTGCCTCTGTTTAAGTCTGTTTGTCTCTGTTTAAGTATGTTTGCCTCTGTTTCACTCTGCCTCTGTTTCACTCTGTTTGCCTCTGTTTAATTCTGTTTGCCTCTGTTTAAGTCTGTTTGCTACTTTTTAAGTCTGTTTCCCTCTGTTTAAGTCTGTTTGAGTCTGTTGAAGTCTGTTTGCCACTGTTTAAGTCTGTTTGCCTCTGTTTAAGTCTGTTTAAGTCGGTTTCACTCTGTTTGCCACTGTTTCACTCTGTTTGCCTCTGTTTAACTCTGTTAGCCTTGTTTAACTCTGTTTAAATCTGTTTAACTCTGTTTGCCTCTGTTTAACTCTGTTTGCCTCTGTTTAACTCTGTTTGCCTCTTTTTAACTCTGTTTGCCTCTGTTTAACTCTGTTTAACTCTGTTTAACTCTGTTTGCCTCTGTTTAACTCTGTTTGCCTCTGTTTTACTCTGTTTGCGTCTGTTTAAGTCTGTTTGCCTCTGTTTAAGTCTGTTTGCCTCTGTTTAAGTTTGTTTAAGTCTATTTCGTTCTGTTTGCCTCTGTTTCACTCTGTTTGCCTCTGCTTCTCTCTTTTTGCCTCTGTTTCAATCTGTTTGCCTCTGTTTCACTCTGTTTGCCTCTGATTCACTCTGTTTCACTCTGTTTGCCTCTGTTTCACTCTGTTTCACTCTGTTTGCCTCTATTTTCCTCTGTTTCCCTCTGTTTGCCTCTGTTTGCCTCTGTTTAACTCTGCTTAACCCTGTTTGCCTCTGTTTAACACTGTTTGCCTCTGTTTAACATTGTTTGCCTCTGTTTAACACTGTTTGCCTCTGTTTTACTCTGTTTGCCTCTGTTTAACTCTGTCTGCCTCTGTATAACTCTGTTTGCCTCTGGTTAAGCCTGTTTAACTCTGTTTGCCTCTGTTTCACCCTGGTTGCCTATGTTTAACTCTGTTTGCATCTGTTTAACTCTGTTTCACTCTGTTTCCCTCTGATTCACTCTGTTTGCCTCTGTTTAAGTCTGTTTGCGTCTGTTTAAGTCTGCTTTCCTCTGTTTAAGTCTGTTTCACTCTGTTTGCCTCTGTTTCACTCTGTTTGCCTCTGTTTCACTCTTTTTGCCTCTGTTTCACTCTTTTTCCACTGTTTCACTCTGTTTGCCTCTGTTTCACTCTGTTTGCCTCTGTTTAAGTCTGTTTGCCTCTGTTTCACTCTGTTTGCCTCTGTTTCATTCTGTTAGCCTCTGTTTAACTCTGTTTGCCTCTGTTTAACTCTGTTTGCCTCTGTTTAACTCTGTTTGCATCTGTTTAACTGTGTTTGCCTCTATTTAACTCTGTTTGCCTCTGTTTCACTCTGTTTCCCTCTGTTTAAGTCTGTTTGTCTCTGTTTAAGTCTGTTTGCCTCTGTTTCACTCTGTTTGCCTCTGTTTCACTCTGTTTGCCTCTGTTTAATTCAGTTTGCCTCTGTTTAAGTCTGTTTGCTACTTTTTAAGTCTGGGTGCCTCTGTTTAAGTCTGTTTGAGTCTGCTGAAGTCTGTTTGCCACTGTTTAAGTCTGTTTGCCTCTGTTTAAGTCTGTTTAAGTCGGTTTCACTCTGTTTGCCACTGTTTCACTCTCTTTGCCTCTGTTTAACTCTGTTAGCCTTGTTTAACTCTGTTTGCCTCTTTTTAACTCTGTTTGCCTCTTTTTAACTCTGCTTGCCTCTGTTTAAATCTGTTTAACTCTGTTTAACTCTGTTTAAATCTGTTTAACTCTGTTTGCCTCTGTTTAACTCTGTTTGCCTCTGTTTAACTCTGTTTGCCTCTTTTTAACTCTGTTTGCCTCTGTTTAACTCTGTTTAACTCAGTTTGCCTCTGTTTAACTCTGTTTGCCTCTGTTTTACTCTGTTTGCGTCTGTTTAAGTCTGTTTGCCTCTGTTTAAGTCTGTTTGCTACTTTTTAAGTCTGTTTGCCTCTGTTTAAGTCTGTTTGAGTCTGTTGAAGTCTGTTTGCCACTGTTTAAGTCTGTTTGCCTCTGTTTAAGTCGGTTTCACTCTGTTTGCCACTGTTTCACTCTGTTTGCCTCTGTTTAAACTCTGTTAGCCTTGTTTAACTCTGTTTGCCTCTGTTTAACTCTGTTTGCCTCTTTTTAACTCTGTTTGCCTCTGTTTAATTCTGTTTAAATCTGTTAACTCTGTTTAACTCTGTTTAACTCTGTTTGCCTCTGTTTAACTCTGTTTGCCTCTGTTTTACTCTGTTTGCGTCTGTTTAAGTCTGTTTGCCTCTGTTTAAGTCTGTTTGCCTCTGTTTAAGTTTGTTTAAGTCTATTTCGTTCTGTTTGCCTTTGTTTCACTCTGTTTGCCTCTGTTTCTCTCTTTTTGCCTCTGTTTGCCTCTGTGTAACTCTGTTTGCCTCTGTTTAACTCTGTTTAACTCAGTTAACGTCTGTTTAACTATGCTTGCCTCTGTTTAACTCAGTTTGCCTCTGTTTAACTCAGTTTGCCTCTGTTTAACTCTGTTTGCCTCTGTTTGCCTCTTTTTAACTCTGTTTAACTCTGTTTGCCTCTGTTTCACTCTGTTTCACTCTGTTTGCCTCTGATTCACTCTGTTTGCCACTGTTTAAGTCTGTTTGCGTCTGTTTAAGTCTGTTTGCCTCTGTTTAAGTCTGTTTCACTCTGTTTGCCTTTGTTTAAATCTGTTTAACTATGTTTAACTCTGTTTAACTCTGTTTAACTCTGTTTGCCACTGTTTCTCTCTGTTTGCCTCTGTTTAACTCTGTTTGCCTCTTTTTAACTCTGTTTGCCTCTGTTTAACTCTGTTTAACGCTGTTCAACGCTGTTTAACTGTGTTTGCCTCTGTTTCACTCTGTTTGCCTCTGATTCACTCTGTTTGCCTCTGTTTAAGTCTGTTTGCGTCTGTTTAAGTCTGTTTGCCTCTGTTTAAGTCTGTTTCACTCTGTGCCTCTGTTCCACTCTGTTTGCCTCTGTTTAAGTCTGTTTGCCTCTGTTTCATTCTGTTAGCCTCTGTTTAACTCTGTTAGCCTCTGTTTAACTCTGTTTTTCGTCTGTTTAACTCTGTTTGCCTCTGTTTAACTCTGTTTAACTCTGTTTGCCTCTATTTAACTCTGTTTGCCTCTGTTTCACTCTGTTTGCCTCTGTTTAATTCTGTTTGCCTCTGTTTAAGTCTGTTTGCTACTTTTTAAGTCTGTTTCCCTCTGTTTAAGTCTGTTTGAGTCTGTTGAAGTCTGTTTGCCACTGTTTAAGTCTATTTGCCTCTGTTTAAGTCTGTTTAAGTCGGTTTCACTCTGTTTGCCACTGTTTCACTCTGTTTGCCTCTGTTTAACTCTGTTAGCCTTGTTTAACTCTGTTTAAATCTGTTTAACTCTGTTTGCCTCTGTTTAACTCTGTTTGCCTCTGTTTAACTCTGTTTGCCTCTTTTTAACTCTGTTTGCCTCTGTTTAACTCTGTTTAACTCTGTTTAACTCTGTTTAACTCGGTTTGCCTCTGTTTAACTCTGTTTGCCTCTGTTTTACTCTGTTTGCGTCTGTTTAAGTCTGTTAGCCTCTGTTTAAGTCTGTTTGCCTCTGTTTAAGTTTGTTTAAGTCTATTTCGTTCTGTTTGCCTCTGTTTCACTCTGTTTGCCTCTGCTTCTCTCTTTTTGCCTCTGTTTCAATCTGTTTGCCTCTGTTTCACTCTGTTTGCCTCTGATTCACTCTGTTTCACTCTGTTTGCCTCTGTTTCACTCTGTTTCACTCTGTTTGCCTCTATTTTCCTCTGTTTCCCTCTGTTTGCCTCTGTTTAACTCTGTTTAACCCTGTTTGCCTCTGTTTAACACTGTTTGCCTCTGTTTAACATTGTTTGCCTCTGTTTAACACTGTTTGCCTCTGTTTTACTCTGTTTGCCTCTGTTTAACTCTGTTTGCCTCTGTATAACTCTGTTTGCCTCTGGTTAAGCCTGTTTAACTCTGTTTGCCTCTGTTTCACCCTGGTTGCCTATGTTTAACTCTGTTTGCATCTGTTTAACTCTGTTTCACTCTGTTTCCCTCTGATTCACTCTGTTAGCCTCTGTTTAACTCTGTTTGCCTCTGTTTAACTCTGTTTGCCTCTGTGTAACTCTGTTTGCATCTGTTTAACTGTGTTTGCCTCTATTTAACTCTGTTTGCCTCTGTTTCACTCTGTTTCCCTCTGTTTTAAGTCTGTTTGTCTCTGTTTAAGTCTGTTTGCCTCTGTTTCACTCTGTTTGCCTCTGTTTCACTCTGTTTGCCTCTGTTTAATTCAGTTTGCCTCTGTTTAAGTCTGTTTGCTACTTTTTAAGTCTGGGTGCCTCTGTTTAAGTCTGTTTGAGTCTGCTGAAGTCTGTTTGCCACTGTTTAAGTCTGTTTGCCTCTGTTTAAGTCTGTTTAAGTCGGTTTCACTCTGTTTGCCACTGTTTCACTCTCTTTGCCTCTGTTTAACTCTGTTAGCCTTGTTTAACTCTGTTTGCCTCTTTTTAACTCTGTTTGCCTCTTTTTAACACTGCTTGCCTCTGTTTAAATCTGTTTAACTCTGTTTAAATCTGTTTAACTCTGTTTGCCTCTGTTTAACTCTGTTTGCCTCTGTTTAACTCTGTTTGCCTCTTTTTAACTCTGTTTGCCTCTGTTTAACTCTGTTTAACTCTGTTTGCCTCTGTTTAACTCTGTTTGCCTCTGTTTTACTCTGTTTGCGTCTGTTTAAGTCTGTTTGCCTCTGTTTAAGTCTGTTTGCTACTTTTTAAGTCTGTTTGCCTCTGTTTAAGTCTGTTTGAGTCTGTTGAAGTCTGTTTGCCACTGTTTAAGTCTGTTTGCCTCTGTTTAAGTCGGTTTCACTCTGTTTGCCACTGTTTCACTCTGTTTGCCTCTGTTTAACTCTGTTAGCCTTGTTTAACTCTGTTTGCCTCTGTTTAACTCTGTTTGCCTCTTTTTAACTCTGCTTGCCTCTGTTTAAATCTGTTTAACTCTGTTTAACTCTGTTTAAATCTTTTTAACTCTGTTTGCCTCTGTTTAACTCTGTTTGCCTCTGTTTAACTCTGTTTGCCTCTTTTTAACTCTGTTTGCCTCTGTTTTAATTCTGTTTAAATCTGTTTAACTCTGTTTAACTCTGTTTAACTCTGTTTGCCTCTGTTTAACTCTGTTTGCCTCTGTTTTACTCTGTTTGCGTCTGTTTAAGTCTGTTTGCCTCTGTTTAAGTCTGTTTGCCTCTGTTTAAGTTTGTTTAAGTCTATTTCGTTCTGTTTGCCTCTGTTTCACTCTGTTTGCCTCTGTTTCTCTCTTTTTGCCTCTGTTTCACTCTGTTTGCCTCTGTTTCACTCTGTTTGCCTCTGATTCACTCTGTTTCACTCTGTTTGCCTCTGTTTCTTCTGTTTCACTCTGTTTCACTCTGTTTGTTTTCCTCTGTTTCCCTCTGCTGCCTCTGTTTGCCTCTGTTTAACTCTGTTTACCCCTGTTTGCCTCTGTTTAACACTGTTTGCCTCTGTTTAACATTATTTGCCTCTGTTTAACTCTGTTGGCCTCTGTTTTACTCTGTTTGCCTCTGTTTAACTCTGTTTGCTACTTTTTAAGTCTGTTTGCCTCTGTTTAAGCCTGGTTAACTCTGTTTGCCTCTGTTTCACCCTGTTTGCCTATGCTTAACTCTGTTTGCATCTGTTTCACTCTGTTTGCCTCTGTTTCACTCTGTTTGCCTCTGTTTAACTCTGTTAGCCTCAGTTTAACTCTGTTTGCCTCTTTTTCACTCTGTTTGCCACTGTTTAACTCTGTTTGCCTCGGTATAACTCTCTTTGCCTCTGTTTAACTGTGTTTGCCTCTGTTTAACTCTGTTTCCCTCTGTTTAAATCTGTTTAACTCTGTTTAACTCTGTTTAACTCTGTTTGCCTCTGTTTCACTCTGTTTGCCTCTGCTTTACTCTGTTTGCCTTCTTTTAACTCTGTTTGCCTCTTTTTAACTCTGTTTCACTCTGTTTGCCTCTGTTTAAGTCTGTTTGCGTCTGTTTAAGTCTGTTTGCCTCTGTTTAAGTCTGTTCCACTCTGTTTGCCTCTGTTTCACTCTGTTTGCCTCTGTTTCACTCTTTTTGCCTCTGTTTCACTCTTTTCCAATGTTTCAATCTGTTTGCCTCTGTTTCACTCTGTTTGCCTCTGTTTCACTCTGTTTGCCTCTGTTTCACTCTGTTTGCCTCTGTTTCATTCTGTTAGCCTCTGTTTAACTCTGTTAGCCTCTGTTTAACTCTGTTTACCTCTGTTTAACTCTGTTTGCCTCTATTTAACTCTGTTTGCCTCTGTTTCACTCTGTTTGCCTCTGTTTAAGTCTGTTTGTCTCTGTTTTAGTCTGTTTGCCTCTGTTTCACTCTGTTTGCCACTGTTTCACTCTGTTTGCCTCTGTTTAACTCTGTTAGCCTTGTTTAACTCTGTTTGCCTCTGTTTAACTCTGTTTGCCTCTTTTTAACTTTGCTTGCCTCTGTTTAAATCTGTTTAACTCTGTTTAACTCTGTTTAAATCTTTTTAACTCTGTTTGCCTCTGTTTAACTCTGTTTGCCTCTGTTTAACTCTGTTTGCCTCTTTTTAACTCTGCTTGCCTCTCTTTAACTCTGTTTAAATCTGTTTAACTCTGTTTAACTCTGTTTCACTCTGTTTGCCTCTGTTTAACCCTGTTTGCCTCTGTTTAACACTGTTTGCCTCTGTTTAAGTCTGTTTGCCTCTGTTTAAGTCTGTTTGCCTCTGTTTAAGTTTGTTTAAGTCTATTTCGTTCTGTTTGCCTCTGTTTCACTCTGTTTGCCTCTGTTTCTCTCTTTTTGCCTCTGTTTCACTCTGTTTGCCTCTGTTTCACTCTGTTTGCCTCTGATTCACTCTGTTTCACTCTGTTTGCCTCTGTTTCATTCTGTTTCACTCTGTTTCACTCTGTTTGCCTCTGTTTTCCTCTGTTACCCTCTGCTGCCTCTGTTTGCCTCTGTTTAACTCTGTTTAACACTGTTTGCCTCTGTTTAACACTGTTTGCCTCTGTTTAACATTGTTTGCCTCTGTTTAACTCTGTTTGCCTCTGTTTTACTCTGTTTGCCTCTGTTTAACTCTGTTTGCCTCTGTATAACTCTGTTTGCCTCTGTTTAAGCCTGTTTAACTCTGTTTGCCTCTGTTTCACCCTGTTTGCCTATGTTTAACTCTGTTTGCATCTGTTTCACTCTGTTTGCCTCTGTTTCACTCTGTCTGCCTCTGTTTCAATCTGTTTGCCTCTGTTTAACTCTGTTAGCCTCAGTTTAACTCTGTTTGCCTCTGTTTCACTCTGTTTGCCTCTGTTTAACCTCTGTTTGCCTCGGTATAACTCTCTTTGCCTCTGTTTTACTCTGTTTGCCTCTGTTTAACTCTGTTTCCCTCTGTTTAAATCTTTTTAACTCTGTTTAACTCTGTTTAACTCTGTTTGCCTCTGTTTCTCTCTGTTTGCCTCTGCTTTACTCTGTTTGCCTTCTTTTAACTCTGTTTGCCTCTGTTTAACTCTGTTTCACTCTGTTTGCCTCTGTTTAAGTCTGTTTGCGTCTGTTTAAGTCTGTTTGCCTCTGTTTAAGTCTGTTTCTCTCTGTTTGCCTCTGTTTCACTCTGTTTGCCTCTGTTTCACTCTTTTTGCCTCTGTTTCACTCTTTTTCCACTGTTTCACTCTGTTTGCCTCTGTTTCAATCTGTTTGCCTCTGTTTAAGTCTGTTTGCCTCTGTTTCACTCTGTTTGCCTCTGTTTCATTCTGTTAGCCTCTGTTTAACTCTGTTAGCCTCTGTTTAACTCTGTTTGCCTCTGTTTAACTCTGTTTGCCTCTGTTTAACTCTGTTTAACTCTGTTTGCCTCTATTTAACTCTGTTTGCCTCTGTTTCACTCTGTTTGCCTCTGTTTAAGTCTGTTTGTCTCTGTTTAAGTCTGTTTGCCTCTGTTTCACTCTGTTTGCCTCTGTTTCACTCTGTTTGCCTCTGTTTAAGTCTGTTTGCCTCTGTTTAAGTCTGTTTGAGTCTGTTGAAGTCTGTTTGCCACTGTTTGAGTCTGTTTGCCTCTGTTTAAGTCTGTTTAAGTCGAATTCACTCTGTTTGCCACTGTTTCACTCTCTTTGCCTCTGTTTAACTCTGTTAGCCTTGTTTAACTCTGTTTGCCTCTGTTTAACTCTGTTTGCCTCTTTTTAACTCTGCTTGCCTCTGTGTAAATCTGTTTAACTCTGTTTAACTCGGTTTAAATCTGTTTAACTCTGTTTGCCTCTGTTTAACTCTGTTTGCCTCTGTTTAACTCTGTTTGCCTCTTTTTAACTCTGTTTGCCTCTGTTTAAATCTGTTTAAATCTGTTTAACTCTGTTTGCCTCTGTTTAACTCTGTTTGCCTCTGTTTTACTCTGTTTGCGTCTGTTTGAGTCTGTTTGCCTCTGTTTAAGTCTGTTTGCTACTTTTTAGGTCTGTTTGCCTCTGCTTAAGTCTGTTTGAGTCTGTTGAAGTCTGTTTGCCACTGTTTAAGTCTGTTTGCCTCTGTTTAAGTCTGTTAGCCTCTGTTTAACTCTGTTTTTCGTCTGTTTAACTCTGTTTGCCTCTGGTTAACTCTGTTCGCCTCTTTTTAACTCTGCTTTCCTCTGTTTAAAACTGTTTACCTCTGTTTAACTCTGTTTAAATCTGTTTAACTCTGTTTGCCTCTGTTTAACTCTGTTTGCCTCTGTTTAACACTGTTTGCCTCTTTTTAACTCTGTTTGCCTCTGTTTAACTCTGTTTAACTCTGTTTAAGTCTGTTTGCCTCTGTTTAACTCTGTTTGCCTCTGTTTTACTCTGTTTGCGTCTGTTTAAGTCTGTTTGACTCTGTTTAAGTCTGTTTGCCTCTGTTTAAGTTTGTTTAATTCTATTTCGTTCTGTTTGCCTCTGTTTCACTCTGTTTGCCTCTGTTTCTCTCTTCTTGCCTCTGTTTCACTCTGTTTGCCTCTGTTTCACTCTGTTTGCCTCTGATTCACTCTGTTTCACTCTGTTTGCCTCTGTTTCTTCTGTTTCACTCTGTTTCACTCTGTTTGTTTTCCTCTGTTTCCCTCTGCTGCCTCTGTTTGCCTCTGTTTAACTCTGTTTAACCCTGTTTGCCTCTGTTTAACACTGTTTGCCTCTGTTTAACATTGTTTGCCTCTGTTTAACTCTGTTGGCCTCTGTTTTACTCTGTTTGCCTCTGTTTAACTCTGTTTGCTACTTTTTAAGTCTGTTTGCCTCTGTTTAAGCCTGTTTAACTCTGTTTGCCTCTGTTTCACCCTGTGTGCCTATGCTTAACTCTGTTTGCATCTGTTTCACTCTGTTTGCCTCTGTTCACTCTGTTTGCCTCTGTTTCACTCTGTTTGCCTCTGTTTAACTCTGTTAGCCTCAGTTTAACTCTGTTTGCCTCTTTTTCACTCTGTTTGCCACTGTTTAACTCTGTTTGCCTCGGTATAACTCTCTTTGCCTCTGTTTAACTCTGTTTGCCACTGTTTAACTCTGTTTCCCTCTGTTTAAATCTGTTTAACTCTGTTTAACTCTGTTTAACTCTGTTTAACTCTGTTTGCCTCTGTTTCACTCTGTTTGCCTCTGCTTTACTCTGTTTGCCTTCTTTTAACTCTGTTTGCCTCTGTTTAACTCTGTTTCACTCTGTTTGCCTCTGTTTAAGTCTGTTTGCGTCTGTTTAAGTCTGTTTGCCTCTGTTTAAGTCTGTTCCACTCTGTTTCACTCTGTTTCACTCTGTTTGCCTCTGTTTCACTCTTTTTGCCTCTGTTTCACTCTTTTCCAATGTTTCACTCTGTTTGCCTCTGTTTCACTCTGTTTGCCTCTGTTTCACTCTGTTTGCCTCTGTTTCACACTGTTTGCCTCTGTTTCATTCTGTTAGCCTCTGTTTAACTCTGTTAGCCTCTGTTTAACTCTGTTTGCCTCTGTTTAACTCTGTTTGCCTCTATTTAACTCTGTTTGCCTCTGTTTCACTCTGTTTGCCTCTGTTTGAGTCTGTTTGTCTCTGTTTAAGTCTGTTTGCCTCTGTTTCACTCTGTTTGCCACTGTTTCACTCTGTTTGCCTCTGTTTAACTCTGTTAGCCTTGTTTAACTCTGTTTTCCTCTGTTTAACTCTGTTTGCCTCTTTTTAACTTTGCTTGCCTCTGTTTAAATCTGTTTAACTCTGTTTAACTCTGTTTAAATCTTTTTAACTCTGTTTGCCTCTGTTTAACTCTGTTTGCCTCTGTTTAACTCTGTTTGCCTCTTTTTAACTCTGCTTGCCTCTGTTTAACTCTGTTTAAATCTGTTTAACTCTGTTTTACTCTGTTTGCCTCTGTTTAACTCTGTTTGCCTCTGTTTTACTCTGTTTGCGTCTGTTTAAGTCTGTTTGCCTCTGTTTAAGTCTGTTTGCCTCTGTTTAAGTTTGTTTAAGTCTATTTCGTTCTGCTTGCCTCTGTTTCACTCTGTTTGCCTCTGTTTCTCTCTTTTTGCCTCTGTTTCACTCTGTTTGCCTCTGTTTCACTCTGTTTGCCTCTGATTCACTCTGTTTCACTCTGTTTGCCTCTGTTTCATTCTGTTTCACTCTGTTTCACTCTGTTTGCCTCTGTTTTCCTCTGTTACCCTCTGCTGCCTCTGTTTGACTCTGTTTAACTCTGTTTAACACTGTTTGCCTCTGTTTAACACTGTTTGCCTCTGTTTAACATTGTTTGCCTCTGTTTAACTCTGTTTGCCTCTGTTTTACTCTGTTTGCCTCTGTTTAACTCTGTTTGCCTCTGTATAACTCTGTTTGCCTCTGTTTAAGCCTGTTTAACTCTGTTTGCCTCTGTTTCACCCTGTTTGCCTATGTTTAACTCCGTTTGCATCTGTTTCACTCTGTTTGCCTCTGTTTCACTCTGTTTGCCTCTGTTTCAATCTGTTTGCCTCAGTTTAACTCTGTTTGCCTCTGTTTCACTCTGTTTGCCTCTGTTTAAATCCGTTTGCCTCGGTATAACTCTCTTTGCCTCTGTTTTACTCTGTTTGCCTCTGTTTAACTCTGTTTCCCTCTGTTTAAATCTTTTTAACTCTGTTTAACTCTGTTTAACTCTGTTTGCCTCTGTTTCTCTCTGTTTGCCTCTGCTTTACTCTGTTTGCCTTCTTTTAACTCTGTTTGCCTCTGTTTAACTCTGTTTCACTCTGTTTGCCTTTGTTTAAGTCTGTTTGCGTCTGGTTAAGTCTGTTTGTCTCTGTTTAAGTCTGTTTCTCTCTGTTTGCCTCTGTTTCACTCTGTTTGCCTCTGTTTCACTCTTTTTGCCTCTGTTTCACTCTTTTTCCACTGTTTCACTCTGTTTGCCTCTGTTTCACTCTGTTTGCCTCTGTTTAAGTCTGTTTGCCTCTGTTTCACTCTGTTTGCCTCTGTTTCATTCTGTTAGCCTCTGTTTAACTCTGTTAGCCTCTGTTTAACTCTGTTTGCCTCTGTTTAACTCTGTTTGCCTCTGTTTAACTCTGTTTAACTCTGTTTGCCTCTATTTAACTCTGTTTGCCTCTGTTTCACTCTGTTTGCCTCTGTTTAAGTCTGTTTGTCTCTGTTTAAGTCTGTTTGCCTCTGTTTCACTCTGTTTGCCTCTGTTTCACTCTGTTTGCATCTGTTTAATTCTGTTTGCCTCTGTTTAAGTCTTTTTGCTACTTTTTAAGTCTGTTTGCCTCTGTTTAAGTCTGCTTGAGTCTGTTGAAGTCTGTTTGCCACTGTTTAAGTCTGTTTGCCTCTGTTTAAGTCTGTTTAAGTCGAATTCACTCTGTTTGCCACTGTTTCACTCTCTTTGCCTCTGTTTAACTCTGTTAGCCTTGTTTAACTCTGTTTGCCTCTGTTTAACTCTGTTTGCCTCTTTTTAACTCTGCTTGCCTCTGTGTAAATCTGTTTAACTCTGTTTAACTCGGTTTAAATCTGTTTAACTCTGTTTACCTCTGTTTAACTCTGTTTGCCTCTGTTTAACTCTGTTTTCTTCTTTTTAACTCTGTTTGCCTCTGTTTAAATCTGTTTAACTCTGTTTAACTCTGTTTGCCTCTGTTTAACTCTGTTTGCCTCTGTTTTACTCTGTTTGCGTCTGTTTGAGTCTGTTTGCCTCTGTTTAAGTCTGTTTGCTACTTTTTAGGTCTGTTTGCCTCTGTTTAAGTCTGTTTGAGTCTGTTGAAGTCTGTTTGCCACTGTTTAAGTCTGTTTGCCTCTGTTTAAGTCTGTTAGCCTCTGTTTAACTCTGTTTTTCGTCTGTTTAACTCTGTTTGCCTCTGGTTAACTCTGTTTGCCTCTTTTTAACTCTGCTTGCCTCTGTTTAAAACTGTTTACCTCTGTTTAACTCTGTTTAAATCTGTTTAACTCTGTTTGCCTCTGTTTAACTCTGTTTGCCTCTGTTTAACACTGTTTGCCTCTTTTTAACTCTGTTTGCCTCTGTTTAACTCTGTTTAACTCTGTTTAACTCTGTTTAACGCTGTTTGCCTCTGTTTAACTCTGTTTGCCTCTGTTTTACTCTGTTTGCGTCTGTTTAAGTCTGTTTGCCTCTGTTTAAGTCTGTTTGCCTCTGTTTAATTTTGTTTAAGTCTATTTCGTTCTGTTTGCCTTTGTTTCAGTCTGTTTGCCTCTGTTTCTCTCTTTTTGCCTCTGTTTGCCTCTGTGTAACTCTGTTTGCCTCTGTTTAACTCTGCTTAACTCAGTTGGCGACTGTTTTAACTATGCTTGCCTCTGTTTAACTCAGTTTGCCTCTGTTTAACTCAGTTTGCCTCTGTTTAACTCTGATTGCCTCTGTTTAACTCTGTTTGCCACTGTTTAAATCTGTTTAACTCTGTTTAACTCTGTTTAACTCTGTTCAACTCTGTTTGCCTCTGTTTCTCTCTGTTTGCCTCTGTTTTACTCTGTTTGCCTCTTTTTAACTCAGTTTGCCTCTGTTTAACTCTGTTTAACTCTTTTTAACTCTATTTAAATCTGTTTGCCTCTGTTTCACTCTGTTTCACTCTCTTTGCCTCTGATTCACTCTGTTTGACTCTGTTTAAGTCTGTTTGCGTCTGTTTAAGTCTGTTTGCCTCTGTCTAAGTCTGTTTCACTCTGTTTGCCTCTGTTTCACTCTTTTTGCCTCTGTTTCACTCTTTTTGCCTCTGTTTCACTCTTTTTCCACTGTTTCACTCTGTTTGCCTCTGTTTCACTCTGTTTGCCTCTGTTTAAGTCTGTTTGCCTCTGTTTCACTCTGTTTGCCTCTGTTTCATTCTGTTAGCCTCTGTTTAACTCTGTTAGCCTCTGTTTAACTCTGTTTGCCTCTGTTTAACTCTATTTGCTTCTGTTTAACTCTGTTTAACTCTGTTTGCCTCTATTTAACTCTGTTTGCCTCTGTTTCACTCTGTTTGCCTCAGTTTAACTCTGTTTGCCTCTGTTTCACTCTGTTTGCCTCTGTTTAAATCCGTTTGCCTCGGTATAACTCTCTTTGCCTCTGTTTTACTCTGTTTGCCTCTGTTTAACTCTGTTTCCCTCTGTTTAAATCTTTTTAACTCTGTTTAACTCTGTTTAACTCTGTTTAACTCTGTTTGCCTCTGTTTCTCTCTGTTTGCCTCTGCTTTACTCTGTTTGCCTTCTTTTAACTCTGTTTGCCTCTGTTTAACTCTGTTTCACTCTGTTTGCCTTTGTTTAAGTCTGTTTGCGTCTGGTTAAGTCTGTTTGTCTCTGTTTAAGTCTGTTTCTCTCTGTTTGCCTCTGTTTCACTCTGTTTGCCTCTGTTTCACTCTTTTTGCCTCTGTTTCACTCTTTTTCCACTGTTTCACTCTGTTTGCCTCTGTTTCACTCTGTTTGCCTCTGTTTAAGTCTGTTTGCCTCTGTTTCACTCTGTTTGCCTCTGTTTCATTCTGTTAGCCTCTGTTTAACTCTGTTAGCCTCTGTTTAACTCTGTTTGCCTCTGTTTAACTCTGTTTGCCTCTGTTTAACTCTGTTTAACTCTGTTTGCCTCTATTTAACTCTGTTTGCCTCTGTTTCACTCTGTTTGCCTCTGTTTAAGTCTGTTTGTCTCTGTTTAAGTCTGTTTGCCTCTGTTTCACTCTGTTTGCCTCTGTTTCACTCTGTTTGCATCTGTTTAATTCTGTTTGCCTCTGTTTAAGTCTTTTTGCTACTTTTTAAGTCTGTTTGCCTCTGTTTAAGTCTGCTTGAGTCTGTTGAAGTCTGTTTGCCACTGTTTAAGTCTGTTTGCCTCTGTTTAAGTCTGTTTAAGTCGAATTCACTCTGTTTGCCACTGTTTCACTCTCTTTGCCTCTGTTTAACTCTGTTAGCCTTGTTTAACTCTGTTTGCCTCTGTTTAACTCTGTTTGCCTCTTTTTAACTCTGCTTGCCTCTGTGTAAATCTGTTTAACTCTGTTTAACTCGGTTTAAATCTGTTTAACTCTGTTTACCTCTGTTTAACTCTGTTTGCCTCTGTTTAACTCTGTTTTCTTCTTTTTAACTCTGTTTGCCTCTGTTTAAATCTGTTTAACTCTGTTTAACTCTGTTTGCCTCTGTTTAACTCTGTTTGCCTCTGTTTTACTCTGTTTGCGTCTGTTTGAGTCTGTTTGCCTCTGTTTAAGTCTGTTTGCTACTTTTTAGGTCTGTTTGCCTCTGTTTAAGTCTGTTTGAGTCTGTTGAAGTCTGTTTGCCACTGTTTAAGTCTGTTTGCCTCTGTTTAAGTCTGTTAGCCTCTGTTTAACTCTGTTTTTCGTCTGTTTAACTCTGTTTGCCTCTGGTTAACTCTGTTTGCCTCTTTTTAACTCTGCTTGCCTCTGTTTAAAACTGTTTACCTCTGTTTAACTCTGTTTAAATCTGTTTAACTCTGTTTGCCTCTGTTTAACTCTGTTTGCCTCCGTTTAACACTGTTTGCCTCTTTTTAACTCTGTTTGCCTCTGTTTAACTCTGTTTAACTCTGTTTAACTCTGTTTAACTCTGTTTGCCTCTGTTTAACTCTGTTTGCCTCTGTTTTACTCTGTTTGCGTCTGTTTAAGTCTGTTTGCCTCTGTTTAAGTCTGTTTGCCTCTGTTTAAGTTTGTTTAAGTCTATTTCGTTCTGTTTGCCTTTGTTTCAGTCTGTTTGCCTCTGTTTCTCTCTTTTTGCCTCTGTTTGCCTCTGTGTAACTCTGTTTGCCTCTGTTTAACTCTGCTTAACTCAGTTGGCGACTGTTTAACTATGCTTGCCTCTGTTTAACTCAGTTTGCCTCTGTTTAACTCAGTTTGCCTCTGTTTAACTCTGATTGCCTCTGTTTAACTCTGTTTGCCACTGTTTAAATCTGTTTAACTCTGTTTAACTCTGTTTAACTCTGTTCAACTCTGTTTGCCTCTGTTTCTCTCTGTTTGCCTCTGTTTTACTCTGTTTGCCTCTTTTTAACTCAGTTTGCCTCTGTTTAACTCTGTTTAACTCTTTTTAACTCTATTTAAATCTGTTTCCCTCTGTTTCACTCTGTTTCACTCTCTTTGCCTCTGATTCACTCTGTTTGCCTCTGTTTAAGTCTGTTTGCGTCTGTTTAAGTCTGTTTGCCTCTGTCTAAGTCTGTTTCACTCTGTTTGCCTCTGTTTCACTCTTTTTGCCTCTGTTTCACTCTTTTTGCCTCTGTTTCACTCTTTTTCCACTGTTTCACTCTGTTTGCCTCTGTTTCACTCTGTTTGCCTCTGTTTAAGTCTGTTTGCCTCTGTTTCACTCTGTTTGCCTCTGTTTCATTCTGTTAGCCTCTGTTTAACTCTGTTAGCCTCTGTTTAACTCTGTTTGCCTCTGTTTAACTCTATTTGCTTCTGTTTAACTCTGTTTAACTCTGTTTGCCTCTATTTAACTCTGTTTGCCTCTGTTTCACTCTGTTTGCCTCTGTTTCACTCTGTTTGCCTCTGTTTAATTCTGTTTGCCTCTGTTTAAGTCTGTTTGCTACTTTTTAAGTCTGTTTGCCTCTGTTTAAGTCTGTTTCAGTCTGTTGAAGTCTGTTTGCCACTGTTTAAGTCTGTTTGCCACTGTTTAAGTCTGTTTGCCTCTGTTTAAGTCTGTTTAAGTCGGTTTCACTCTGTTTGCCACTGTTTTCACTCTCTTTGCCTCTGTTTAACTCTGTTAGCCTTGTTTAACTCTGTTTGCCTCTGTTTAACTCTGTTTGCCTCTTTTTAACTCTGCTTGCCTCTGTTTAAATCTGTTTAACTCTGTTTAACAGTGTTTAAATCTGTTGAACTCCGTTTGCCACGGTTGAACTCTGTTTGCCACTGTTTAACTCTGTTTGCCTCTTTTTAACTCTGTTTGCCTCTGTTTAACTCTGTTTAACTCTGTTTAACTCTGTTTGCCTCTGTTTAACTCTGTTTGCCTCTGTTTTACTCTGTTTGCGTCTGTTTAAGTCTGTTTGCCTCTGTTTACGTCTGTTTGCCTCTGTTTAACTCTGTTTGCCTCTGTTTCACTCTGTTTGCCTCTGGCTAAGTCTGTTTGCCTCTGTTTAACTCTGTTTGCCTCTGTTTAACTCTGTTTACCTCTGTTTAACACTGTTTACGTCTGTTTGCCTTTGTTTAGCTCCATTTCACTCTGTTTAACTCTGATTGCCTCTGTTTAAATCTGTTTCACTCTGTTTCATTCTGTTTCCCACTGTTTGCCTCTGTTTCACACTGTTTGCCTCTGTTTCACTCTGTTTGCCTCTGTTTCACTCTGTTTGCCTCTGTTTAACTCTGTTTCAGTCTGTTTGCCTCTGTTTCACTCTGTTTGCCTCTGTGTCACTCTGTTCGCCTCTGTTTCACTCTGTTTGTCTCTGTTTAAGTCTGTTTCACTTGGTTTAACTCTGTTTCACTCTGTTTAAGTCTGTTTGCCGCTGTTTAACACTTTTTAACACTGTTTGCATCTGCTTAACCCTGTTTGCCTCTGTTTAACCCTGTTTGCCTCTGTTGAACCCTGTTTGCCTCTGTTAATCACTGTTTGCCCTGTTTATCACTTTTTGCCTCTGTTTAACACTGTTTAACCCTGTTTGCCTCTGTTTAACTCTGCTTGCCTCTGTTTAACTCGTTTTCCTCTGTTTAACTCTGTTTAACTCTGTTTAACTCTGTTTAACTCTGTTTGCCTCTGTTTAACTCTGTTTGCCTCTGTTTTACTCTGTTTGCGTCTGTTTAAGTCTGTTTGCCTCTGTTTAAGTCTGTTTGCCTCTGTTTAAGTTTGTTTAAGTCTATTTCGTTCTGTTTGCCTTTGTTTTTACTCTGTTTGCCTCTGTTTCTCTCTTTTTGCCTCTGTTTGCCTCTGTGTAACTCTGTTTGCCTCTGTTTAACTCTGTTTAACTCAGTTAGCGTCTGTTTAACTATGCTTGCCTCTGTTTAACTCAGTTTGCCTCTGTTTAACTCAGTTTGCCTCTGTTTAACTCTGTTTGCCTCTGTTTGCCTCTGTTTAACTCTGTTTGCCTCTGTTTAACTCTGTTTGCCTCTGTTTATCTCTGTTTGCCACTGTTTAAATCTGTTTGACTCTGTTTAACTCTGTTTAACTCTGTTCAACTCTGTTTGCCTCTGTTTCTCTCTGTTTGCCTCTGTTTTACTCTGTTTGCCTCTTTTTAACTCAGTTTGCCTCTGTTTAACTCTGTTTAACTCTTTTTAACTCTATTTAAATCTGTTTGCCTCTGTTTCACTCTGTTTCACTCTCTTTGCCTCTGATTCACTCTGTTTGCCTCTGTTTAAGTCTGTTTGCGTCTGTTTAAGTCTGTTTGCCTCTGTCTAAGTCTGTTTCACTCTGTTTGCCTCTGTTTCACTCTTTTTGCCTCTGTTTCACTCTTTTTGCCTCTGTTTCACTCTTTTTCCACTGTTTCACTCTGTTTGCCTCTGTTTCACTCTGTTTGCCTCTGTTTAAGTCTGTTTGCCTCTGTTTCACTCTGTTTGCCTCTGTTTCATTCTGTTAGCCTCTGTTTAACTCTGTTAGCCTCTGTTTAACTCTGTTTGCCTCTGTTTAACTCTATTTGCTTCTGTTTAACTCTGTTTAACTCTGTTTGCCTCTATTTAACTCTGTTTGCCTCTGTTTCACTCTGTTTGCCTCTGTTTCACTCTGTTTGCCTCTGTTTAATTCTGTTTGCCTCTGTTTAAGTCTGTTTGCTACTTTTTAAGTCTGTTTGCCTCTGTTTACGTCTGTTTGAGTCTGTTGAAGTCTGTTTGCCACTGTTTAAGTCTGTTTGCCACTGTTTAAGTCTGTTTGCCTCTGTTTAAGTCTGTTTAAGTCGGTTTCATTCTGTTTGCCACTGTTTCACTCTCTTTGCCTCTGTTTAACTCTGTTAGCCTTGTTTAACTCTGTTTGCCTCTGTTTAACTCTGTTTGCCTCTTTTTAACTCTGCTTGCCTCTGTTTAAATCTGTTTAACTCTGTTTAACAGTGTTTAAATCTGTTTAACTCCGTTTGCCACGGTTGAACTCTGTTTGCCACTGTTTAACTCTGTTTGCGTCTGTTTAAGTCTGTTTGCCTCTGTTTACGTCTGTTTGCCTCTGTTTAACTCTGTTTGCCTCTGTTTCACTCTGTTTGCCTCTGGCTAAGTCTGTTTGCCTCTGTTTAACTCTGTTTGCCTCTGTTTAACTCTGTTTACCTCTGTTTAACACTGTTTACGTCTTTTTGCCTTTGTTTAGCTCCATTTCACTCTGTTTAACTCTGATTGCCTCTGTTTAAATCTGTTTCACTCTGTTTCATTCTGTTTCCCACTGTTTGCCTCTGTTTCACACTGTTTGCCTCTGTTTCACTCTGTTTGCCTCTGTTTCACTCTGTTTGCCTCTGTTTAACTCTGTTTCACTCTGTTTGCCTCTGTTTCACTCTGTTTGCCTCTGTGTCACTCTGTTCGCCTCTGTTTCACTCTGTTTGTCTCTGTTTAAGTCTGTTTCACTTTGTTTAACTCTGTTTCACTCTGTTTAAGTCTGTTTGCCTCTGTTTAACACTTTTTAACACTGTTTGCCTCTGCTTAACCCTGTTTGCCTCTGTTTAACCCTGTTTGCCTCTGTTGAACCCTGTTTGCCTCTGTTAATCACGGTTTGCCCCTGTTTATCACTTTTTGCCTCTGTTTAACACTGTTTAACCCTGTTTGCCTCTGTTTAACTCTGCTTGCCTCTGTTTAACTCGTTTTCCTCTGTTTAACTCTGTTTGCCTCTGTTTAACTCTGTTTGCCTCTGTTTAAGTCTGTTTTCTCTGTTTCACTCTGTTTGCCTCTGTTTCAATCTGTTCGCCTCTGTTTCACTCTGTTTCACTCTTCCTGCCTCTGTTTAACTCTGCTTGCCTCTGTTTAACTCGTTTTCCTCTGTTTAACTCTGTTTGCCTCTGTTTAACTCTGTTTGCCTCTGTTTAAGTCTGTTTTCTCTGTTTCACTCTGTTTGCCTCTGTTTCAATCTGTTTGCCTCTGTTTCACTCTGTTTGCCTCTGTTTAACTCTGTTTGCCTCTGTTTAAGTCTGTTTGCTACTTTTTAAGTCTGTTTGCCTCTGTTTAAGTCTGTTTGAGTCTGTTGAAGTCTGTTTGCCACTGTTTAAGTCTGTTTGCCACTGTTTAAGTCTGTTTGCCTCTGTTTAAGTCTGTTTAAGTCGGTTTCACTCTGTTTGCCACTGTTTCACTCTCTTTGCCTCTGTTTAACTCTGTTAGCCTTGTTTAACTCTGTTTGCCTCTGTTTAACTCTGTTTGCCTCTTTTTAACTCTGCTTGCCTCTGTTTAAATCTGTTTAACTCTGTTTAACAGTGTTTAAATCTGTTGAACTCCGTTTGCCACGGTTGAACTCTGTTTGCCACTGTTTAACTCTGTTTGCCTCTTTTTAACTCTGTTTGCCTCTGTTTAACTCTGTTTAACTCTGTTTAACTCTGTTTGCCTCTGTTTAACTCTGTTTGCCTCTGTTTTACTCTGTTTGCGTCTGTTTAAGTCTGTTTGCCTCTGTTTACGTCTGTTTGCCTCTGTTTAACTCTGTTTGCCTCTGTTTCACTCTGTTTGCCTCTGGCTAAGTCTGTTTGCCTCTGTTTAACTCTGTTTGCCTCTGTTTAACTCTGTTTACCTCTGTTTAACACTGTTTACGTCTGTTTGCCTTTGTTTAGCTCCATTTCACTCTGTTTAACTCTGATTGCCTCTGTTTAAATCTGTTTCACTCTGTTTCATTCTGTTTCCCACTGTTTGCCTCTGTTTCACACTGTTTGCCTCTGTTTCACTCTGTTTGCCTCTGTTTCACTCTGTTTGCCTCTGTTTAACTCTGTTTCACTCTGTTTGCCTCTGTTTCACTCTGTTTGCCTCTGTGTCACTCTGTTCGCCTCTGTTTCACTCTGTTTGTCTCTGTTTAAGTCTGTTTCACTTTGTTTAACTCTGTTTCACTCTGTTTAAGTCTGTTTGCCTCTGTTTAACACTTTTTAACACTGTTTGCATCTGCTTAACCCTGTTTGCCTCTGTTTAACCCTGTTTGCCTCTGTTGAACCCTGTTTGCCTCTGTTAATCACTGTTTGCCCCTGTTTATCACTTTTTGCCTCTGTTTAACACTGTTTAACCCTGTTTGCCTCTGTTTAACTCTGCTTGCCTCTGTTTAACTCGTTTTCCTCTGTTTAACTCTGTTTGCCTCTTTTTAACTCTGTTTGCCTCTGTTTAACTCTGTTTAACTCTGTTTAACTCTGTTTGCCTCTGTTTAACTCTGTTTGCCTCTGTTTTACTCTGTTTGCGTCTGTTTAAGTCTGTTTGCCTCTGTTTAAGTCTGTTTGCCTCTGTTTAAGTTTGTTTAAGTCTATTTCGTTCTGTTTGCCTTTGTTTCACTCTGTTTGCCTCTGTTTCTCTCTTTTTGCCTCTGTTTGCCTCTGTGTAACTCTGTTTGCCTCTGTTTAACTCTGTTTAACTCAGTTAGCGTCTGTTTAACTATGCTTGCCTCTGTTTAACTCAGTTTGCCTCTGTTTAACTCAGTTTGCCTCTGTTTAACTCTGTTTGCCTCTGTTTGCCTCTGTTTAACTCTGTTTGCCTCTGTTTCACTCTGTTTGCCTC
The DNA here is from genome assembly GCA_026770705.1 of Isurus oxyrinchus. Classification (NCBI taxonomy): domain Eukaryota; kingdom Metazoa; phylum Chordata; class Chondrichthyes; order Lamniformes; family Lamnidae; genus Isurus; species Isurus oxyrinchus. The sequence continues at coordinate 224 of JANJGN010001829.1, read as the reverse complement.
TGTTTCACACTGTTTGCCTCTGTTTCATTCTGTTAGCCTCTGTTTAACTCTGTTAGCCTCTGTTTAACTCTGTTTGCCTCTGTTTAACTCTGTTTGCCTCTATTTAACTCTGTTTGCCTCTGTTTCACTCTGTTTGCCTCTGTTTGAGTCTGTTTGTCTCTGTTTAAGTCTGTTTGCCTCTGTTTCACTCTGTTTGCCACTGTTTCACTCTGTTTGCCTCTGTT